>REGO01001136.1:84592-105438 GCA_010120015.1 Rhombomys opimus
TATTTAATAATAATAAAAAATGATATTCTAATTTCCTGTAGTTGTGCAGGACCAGTATGTACCATGTACAAAGAAGTGACCTTTCTATGTACTAAAAATGTGTGTGGTGTTCCAATATTCATCAGTGTTCTAATTTCCTATGAGATTTCACTGAGTTTAATTTAACACAAACAGCACCATATTCTCTTACTCATTTACATATTGCCCGAATAATATAAATGAAAGTTTCATGAGTACTGTGAAAATAACATTCTGACATAAGACTACTTAAATTGTTGGTATGCTTGCGTTTTTTTTTATTTTAAAATTTAAAACCTTAGTTTTTTTGATTACATAGAATTTATTTCCAAGTTATAAAAAAGTTTCAAAATAATTGTTTAATTGTCTTATACATCTTTTGTCTTTTATTTATTTTGAGTGTATATAATTGCCTCTGTGTTTGTATGTGTGTTCAAATAACACATGTGCATGTTACTTGGAAGTCAGAGGCCAATGAGATAATGTTTATTTATTCATTCCTTTATTTATCTACTTCACATTCCAGTAGGAAGTTCCCCTCCCTTCTTTCCTTCAAGTACTGCACTTTCACCTCCCCTGTTGTCACCCTGAGCTCCCCTCCCTTTCTTTTCAGATAAGGGGAGACCTCCCACGGGTATCAATCTACCTTGGCATATCTAGGGCTAGGCACATTTTCTTCTACTGGGGCTAGACAAAATTTATCCAGTTAGTGTTCTTTCCTTCTATCTACCTGTGGGTCCTGGATTTGAAGCTCAGGTCATCAAGCTTGGTGGTAAAATATTTAAACATGGAAAGGAATTATCACTTTTGAAAAATATGTCTAAGTTCTGAATCATAGCTGGTGTATTTTATTCAGTTTGAACTCTCCTTTCCGTAGTAAATTAAGGTTATTCATCTGTTTATGTATCGATATTGTGGCTTGGCTTTGCATGTCCTCATGGGGACTAACTGTTATATTTGTGGTTGTGAGCCTTGCCCTTAAAATGAGCCATCTTTCCAGCACAGGGGAATTCATTTTCAAAAGATATTCCATGAAAAATGCCCTGGCAGTTTGCTGTCATATGACTAACTTCAATTATGCAATGAGCAGAGTTGTCTGCTGTGAAGGTGGCACTGGAGACTTGGTTCCACAACAACATTCCCCAGATTGTTTCCCAGTAGCTGCTGTTTCTCAAAAATTTTCACACAATCACCTCTGCCCTGCCAGTCCACTAAGACATGGCATTCACTTGGTGACTCCTCACTCAGTCAATACTCTTCACTCAGGTGCTCATAAGTATTCCAGATTTAACATATTCTCTTATATCCATCTAGACCCAAAGTATATCTTAGTCTCTCAAAATTATTTAGTGAACTGGATGAATCACTACTCATTGATTTCATGACCCCTCAACTTGTTGATACCATGATATGACCACTGATTGAATGCTCCTAACACATTTCAGTTCTCTTACCTCACACCATCTTTTAGATTTTAGCCCTCTACACTATCTTCTAATCAAAATACTTGAAGTGGATATATTGTATAATTATCTACTTATGGGGCATGTTTGCTATTAAATAAATCCTTTTACATTTTGTTAGATAAAAATCCCGTTTGTGTGAAGATATGCCACAATTATTACTGGCATGAAAAGCAGTTGCATATTCAGAGTATTAATGTGTGCCTCAGTTATGGTAGTACAACTATTTTATCACTGAGTAATGGTGCTATGTTAAGAGTTGATTTGGGATTCTGCTGTTGACAAAAAGCCAGTAAGCAGAGGCAGTAATTTGTTGAAAGTTGGTATGGAAAAATTTTCATATTGAAACTGGCCACAATTTCCTGCTGTGGCCCTTTTTTTCATTAGCATGCCAAACACTCAAGTCATTTTCAGGAAGAGATATCAATAATCCCAGTTACTCAAAAGTGTTACAACACCTGTATGAGTCTCCTGAGGAGGGATTGTATTTTGGGTGACATGCAGAGTACAGGATAGTCTTACAGTCCATGCATTCCAGGCCTGACAATTGCTATAGAAAGTAACAAGACTTATGGGTTCACAGGTCACATAATGCAAAATGCATAGTGGAATGCTCAGACCAAATGGTCAGCTTACGTCTTACATTAAATAAAAGTCCTACTAGTTATAGTAGGAGGCAAGGAGTGCAAGAAGCTAATTCTCCAAACGTGAGACGTTCTCTGTGAAAAGGACACAGATTTATTTTAAATCTCTCAGTTTTTGAATTTCAGTCACCAGGTCATGCTTGCCAGGACTGCCATGCTGCATACGCATTTGAAAAGCCCATATTCTGTAGATCAGCTACTTCGTAGAGATCCTGTGCTAGATCACTTTGCCCTGCGGCCTTCACTTGCTGCAGAGCCGTACCTTGCAGTTCTCTCAGCAGCTACCAGCCTGATGATCTTGTAGACAGGATCAGGAGGCACTTTCTAATATGCCATCCACTTACTCTAAAATTCAGAGAGATTGCCAACCATTTTAACTCTGCATATTTTCTGCTGTGGGCGAGCAGTGTGAACTTCGGCAATTTATCTCAAATATTATAAAGGAAATTGTGATTTGCATATGATCTTGAACTCATATGCCTCACTGAAGTGGAAGTTTCAAAACTCATGTGCGTTTTTTTTCACTGTCTATTATGACTGTGTCACATAAACTATTCGCAATTTTCCTTGTTATCAACCTCAAGTCAGCATCTTATCAGCGTAAAGACCAGTGTGACATTTGAGGAATGTCAAGTGATGAAGATCTCCGAACAGGATATGCCACAGACCTAGGGAATTTGTGTAGCCTTAAGCTTAAACTGTGACAGTATTCTGGAGTGCCTTCCAGATAAAAATAAGATGTTCCCACCGGCACTTTCGGAAGAGTGGAGAGAAGCATGTGTTATCAGGCTAACAGCTGAATAGCAAATGCCTGTGCTGATCTGTTGCTGTCAAGATGCACAGTGTGGTGTATGCTGCAGCTGGAGAGTCCCTATGGTCATGTGTACTATCGCACAGAGGCTTTTCTAAGATCCATCATGTAAGAATGCCAAAAGCTTCTATTAAAAGATGAAGTGACTGACTGGCCCGAAAGCCATGTACACATTCATGCCTTAGTAGGGTTCACTTTTGTTTTAGTCTAATCACTATGATACAACTGCTATCCTGAATAGATGATGTGTGTGCCTTGTTTATGATGATGAGATGTTTCTATCATATCCACAGATAACAAAAGTTTATTTCATTTAATATTTCAAAGGCTGATCTTGGTCAATAATGAAGAATCTCTATCAATAATAAGAATGTTTAATTCGTGCTCCCATGCCTAAGTGAAAGATGCTTTCTGGACTTCCATAGGTATACACCCAGACTGCATTCACAGGTCTGAAATGATGAAACCTCACCAAGTTTCCTATGTTTTTAAGATTTTTTTCATGTAAAATTTAATCCTTGTAAAAGTTAATTTCTACATCCCTAAGATTTTTAAAGTCCCTCATCACACCATTCCTGAGACCAATGTCACTAAGCCAACAAAGTACGCTGGTAGTGCTGCTTGCAACTTTGTGAAGGAATTCCCTACACCTGCAGTCTCTACCATCAGTGAGATAATGGGCAATATAACATCCTATTTAAGGAAGCAGGGCAGCATCGGTATGATTTCTGAATGGTATATCTGAGATTTGCTAGAACTCAGGTCTCTGAGTACTAGCTTATGACGACAGCTGAGAAGCAGAGGGTATCAGTTTGTTGTTTTCTTCCTGCAATGGTTCAAGAGAGGCACTGAGCTGTCTGGAGTTGTCTCCATCACAGCAACCCTGAGATGCAGACACCTTGATTACAAGGCTTAGTTCTATTGTCACATAATCTCAAACAATGATGGGGACAGGTGGTTCACTAGTAATGACACTATTTTGTGCTGCAAACTACATGATTCACACTATTTCAGTTTATCTTGGTATGGCAACAAATTATCACTTGTTTCAAGTCATCAACATGAACTGTCTTATAATTGGTTTAGTCAGAAATGCAATGTCATTTTATTGGGCTCTAGAGTCATGATATCATGACTCTTTATCTCTTTCTTTTGCATTTGCTAGACACCACCTCCTGAGTTCTTTCCCTTAAGACTTTCTTCCTATGTTTCCACAATCAGTCATAATTTAATTATTTTGTATCCATTCTTCCCACCGCTCACTTCGTCATTAAATTCCCCTCTCACAAATCTATAGTAGGGCCTTTCGATAACTCAGTGAAGTAACACATATTGTTTGGATTAATGTTTCCATTTCAGAGTTGATATTCTACATTCTATCTGTAAGTGACACATTCGTAGATGAGGCAGAATAAGAATGACTACCTTTGAGTGAATATTATTCTGTATGCTGTGAGAACATTCAAGAATATGTAGACTCCTTAGAGAGTAGCTTCTCTCATTAGGCTAAGTCAGTATATCTAAGGAAGGAGTGAATATGCACACAAGTGTCTCCTTCATTCTGACATGGACATCAGTAAAAAGACTGAGACCCTTGAGATGGAAATGGGCCTAACTTGTTGTACTCCTTTTTTTCTTCTCTAGTGAGAGAAAAGGAAAATAAACATGCTGATATGTCCTAGAGATAATATGGCATGATGATATGATAAAACATTTTAATAAGTGACCAATTCACTCTACGAGTACCAATAGACATGCTAATGTAAAAGGATTCTGTCCCTACAAAAAGACTATAAGCAACAGAAGATTCAATGTATGAGCCCTTAACTAGTTATTTAAAATCAAGTGGTCAGCTCTGAAATCATGTGAAATGAAGCACACTAAATACTTAGTCAGTTGAATTTATATATAATACTAACAATTAAGGAACAAAGGCAATGTTTTTGACAGGCAGCTTGGTGGATGGCATGGGGGTATGTTAGGAGGGAGGAAAAGGAAGGGATAAACATACTTATCATACTTTAATTTTAAAATTAAACAAAAAAATGACAGATTTAGATTTACCATTCAGGAAGAAGTCTCTTAGCACATTAGAAATGAATTCCTTGGTATTCAAGACAGAGTTGCACAACTGTCTCTAGGCAGAGAATTGCAAAGCTATGCTCTCTGCTATATGGTAATAAACACAGCATCTTTGCAAGACAGTAAGAAAGACTGTACCTCAGTGATTAAGAAGAAAAGAGCCATAAATCTCAACATCTGCTTTGATAGTCTGCAGGGCAGAGCCTTTCAGAGACCCTCTGTGGGAGGCTCCTAACTTGTTTCCTGTTTTCTTCTTCTTCTGGTGTCCATCCTCTTTGCCTTTTGGAGTGGGGATTGAGCATTTTATCCAGAGTCATCTCTCTTGATTAGTTTCTTTAGGTGTACAGATTTTAGTAGGTTTACCCTATAATATATGTCTATATGAGTGAGTATATACCGTGTGTGTCTTTCTGGTTCCGGGATAGCTCACTCTCCACACCAAACTTTGGGCAGAATGCAGGGAATCTTATGAAAGAAGTGGGAAATAATAGTAAGAGCTGGAAAGGACAGGAGGTCCACAAGGAGAGCAACAGAACCAAAAAAAAAAATGAGCACAGGGGTCTTTCCTGAGACTGATACTCCAACCGAGTACCATGCATGGAGATAACCTAGAACCTCTGCACAGATGTAACCCATGGCAGTTCAGTGTCCAAGTGGGTTCCATAGTAATGGGAAGAGGGACTGCTTCTGACATGAACTGATTGGCCTGCTCTTTGATCACCTGCTCTTGAGGGGGGAGCAGCCTTACCAGGCAACAGAGAAAGACAATGCAGCCACTCCTGATGAGACCTAACAGAGTAGGATCAGAAGGAAGAAAAAGAAACCCCCACCCACCAGTGGACTTGGGGAGGGTAGTATGTAGAGAAGGGGAAGGAAGGGAGGGATTGGGAGGAGAGAAGGGAGGGAACTAGAAGGGGGGATACAAAGTAAATAAAGTATAATTAAAAATAAAAAAAGAAGAAAGAAGCACAGAAATATTCAGAAATAATCAAAGTCAAACTCAGGAGCTCTACAGGAGATCAACAAAGCCAAAAATTCTGGGCACAGGAGGTACTGCAGAGAGTGATGAATCAGCAAAGGACTATGCATGGAGAGGACCTAGAACCCCTGTGAAGATATAGCCCATGGGCAGCTCAGTCTCTATGTGGGTTCCCTAGTAAGGAGAGGAGGAGCATGAACTCTATTGTCTGCTCTTTGATCACTTCCTCCTGGCACTGTGCCCTTACTAGGCCACAGAGAAAGAGGATCCAGACAGTCCTGATGAGATCTGATAGGCTAGGGTCAGATATAGGGGAGGAGGACTAGGGGAGGAATTTAGGGGGGGGATATGGAAAGAGGGTGGGACCAGGAGTAGATGAGGTAGCTGTAGCTGAGATACAAAGTGAATAAATTGTAATAAATAATAATAAAGAGAAAAGGTTAAACTCTCTAACATCTGATATTTTTGAGCTTTTATCAAAGTAGAATGATAACTAACTAACATATTTAGTCAAGTGGGAACCTTGCTTGATTTACATATTTAAACATGTTTTCTTGTTACTTACTGAAAATAGAGTGTGGATTCAACAAAGTATCATAAGCCTCACATTTATTCACGCAGATATCAAATATGAGCTCTTCACTGCAGAGACCACATTATTTTGGCTAGACCTCTTTCATATCTGGCACTGTATTTAAAACATCATAGCTACTTTGCAAAATTGCTTAGGTAAATTAATTAAAAATTAAACAAAATTATTTATTTTGAAATTTTCAGTGTGAGAAGTAACACATAAAAACGTAAAATATAAAAACAAAAACATTCCTTTGAGTAAACTCTGTATACCTAGTGATACCAAGACATGGCTATTAATATAGCAGCAGTCCCAGTATTCTGCCTCCTTGGGATACTTTGAAAATGAGCATCTATGTGCCACTTCCAATTTGAGTTTCCTTATGCACATCACTGCAGGAGGAAACAGAGTAAAGAAAATGAATGTACCACTTCATAATGCATAATTTAACAGCAGTAGCAAGCAAGAACTACATAAAAATAAAGCAACAACACCATATTTTTCCCTGTTGAAAGAGGTCAAAGTTGGTTTATTTATACACAACTTATGTTTTTATCCTTGGCATCTTTTTATTTCCTGCAGCATAAGTTTTTCCCAATCTACACCCCCCCGACCTTGTGAGATGAGAGCTATGTAGAACACATACATGCCAGTACCAAATTTTGTGTGTTACCTTGATCTAAATCCTCACTGGGTTAAAGCATCATGTGCAGGACTTGAGGAGGAGATATCCAGGTGTAGAATGGAAACTGATTGCCCTTGGCCTACACTAAAGATGTTATATAGTAGCTTGGATCTAGACTTTCTTGATGCATGAGTTCAAAAATTCTCAGCTTCTTGTCTATTAAATTTGTATCTTCTAGTTTTACTTCCTCTCTACGTTTTATTTTCCATCTTCTTACCCATTCATTGTATTATCCTAATCCTGTTAGTTTCTACTATTATTTCTGTATTTATTACTTTAACTTTATTTGTATTTCTCTCCTTAGCCTTGACAGTTTCTCCTTCCCATTAAATTCATTGTCCTTATCAAGAATATTTTCCCAGAGAACCAATAATTGTGGACTAGTACATTTTTTCTGATGTTGTTATGCACATTGGGGTTGGAATTAGGGCTGGAGGCAAGTGGACATCAGAGAAGCAATAAGAAGCTTAAATAAAATGTAAGGCTGAAATGACAAGTCCAGATCTGGCATGGTGTACTGATAGAGGTGAATGTAAATTGCAAGATGAGGAGTCATGTTCAGCATGAAATGGATTTTACAGAGTTTTGGACCAAAACAGAAGAAACAAAAGGGGTATAAACATGAATATGTGGGGGTATTACAAGAGCTGACCAACAGCCATCATGTGCAATACCTAATGTACATATCCAACGAGGGGGCACAAGATAACAAAACTACAGCTATGTTGTTCACTTGCTTACGCACATATACACGAATGGTCTCAGGACAACATAGCAACAGAATAACAGCTGATGAGATCAAGGGTTCATTCTTTTCTTTCTAAGTACTTTAATTGACTTTGTTTTAATTCATGCACACAGGAGCAATCAGATTTATTATACATCATTTGATTTATTTTATTTATGTAATGTTTTTCTTGGCATGTTCATATACTGACTTTAATAATTCTAACAGCCTATTATAAGAAAATTTCAGTGAAACATGAAAACTTAAAACTATATTCCTTATTCCCATTTTCCTTTCCTTTAATAGAACAATTAAAACTTTGTACACTAATACAGACTTTTAAATAATAGAATCCAATCCCTAGTTTCAAAATTCGTGTTTATTTTCTACATTATTTTCTATGGTTATTACGAAAACAAACAATTTTCTCTGAGTTGAAATTATTTGTTAAACCAATTCCTAATTTTCAAAAATTTTGTTGATGTCAAAAATGTTTCATATTATTTTAACATCATTTGTTTTAGTTTTAGCGTTGTGGAACTATTTAATACTGTTGTAGAAAACTCTTAGTGTTTTCTGAAAAGTAACTTGTAAACCATGTGTGTTGCGACCCGTGTAATCGTCTCACCAGCAAGAACGCACACGGACAACAGGATCCTTCTGCAGCAGGCTTTATTGTATTCAAACAATGGAAGGAGGAAGACCCCAGGCTCCAAAGTGGTGCTGTTTAAATAAGCCCTGATCGCACCTAAGTGACGTGGAGTGAGGTGTCATACCCTGATTGGCTGCTTACTCATCACCCATCTGACAGCCCTGGCTCGGCAGTGGTTTGGCGTGCTTTCGCAACTCGCACATGTGCTCTAGAGGTTGTTTACTAGTACAGAGACCGGATGCCGGCGCCATCTTGTAATGGCGTCTGAACCTTGGCTCTCCACACATGTGATGTCAATAATGCATAAGAAATTGTTCCCAGGCTTAGTCACCTCACTTTATATCTTTGTTTCTGTTTCCTCAATGATAAAAATATCGAGAATGCCAATTTCAGGAGGCATCAGTGAGGAATATATATATATATATATATATATATACACACACACACACATTTTGTGTATATGTATGCTTTTAAAACTGATTGGTGTTAGATATCATTCATATTATTGTTCAATATTAATAATTTATTAGGAAGTATAGCTTGTTATTGCTATAAGTAAATTTATTTTGATGGAAGTTCAACATCCGGAGACTCTGCTTAACTACAAAGTCAATACATGCTCATTTAACTTTGAGATCTGATGCCTAATTTCAATTGACAACTTAATCCAGATTATAATTTTACATGTGCTTTTTCTCATCATTCAGAGAGGCAGTGGTTAAATTGGGTAAAACTTCTGCTCCTTTACTACAAACATTAAAATGAATCAGGATACTGTCATATGTACAGGTCAGTGGTTTATACACTAACACATTTATTGTTCACAGTCTCTGAGTTTAAAATCTCTTTATTCCAATTCTACAGCCTTAATGTATCATTACCTCCCTAGTTTGGAATATCAGTAGATATATAAATAAGGTTACTTCTCATGTTATTTATAATTGACCAGAAAACGATATGTATAGCCTCTTCCTCAAAGTCAGATTACTTTTACAGACGCTGACAGCACAATGCATTAGCCTTGGCAAATTCAAGGAAGATAATGAGCTTTAAAATGATTATTTAAAATGTATTCAATTGTATGGATTTAAAGAAAAAACAACTGTATGAGATAATCAGATAGCTCAGCAGGTAAAGGCACCTGCCACTAAACCTGATGACCTGAGTTCCATCCCGGATCCACACGTTGGAAGGGAAGTATGTACTCCTCCTGCAAGGTGTTCTCTGGCCTCCGTGTCTAAGCCATGTTGTGAGCATGTACACACTCGTTCACACACACACACACACACACACACACACACACAGACACAATGTAATTTGGTAAATGAAAACAGGTATATATTTTTTTCACCTAAATTATTGACAAAATAAATATGACATACAAAAAACAAAACACTTGAGTTTTTGATCTTAGCTATTCTGATGGGTGTAAGGTAAAATCTCAGGGTCATTTTGATTTGCATTTCCCTGATGACTAAGGATGTTGAGCATTTCTTTAAGTGTTTTTCTGCCATTCGATATTCCTGTATTGAGAATTCTCTGTTTGGCTCTGTACCCCAATTTTAAATTAGATTACTTGATTTGTTCACATGCTGGAGAGGATGTGGAGAAAGGGGAACCCTCCTCCACTGCTGGTGGGAATGTAAACTTGTACTATCACTTTGGAAATCAATCTGGCGCTTTCTCAGACAAATAGGAATAGTGCTTCCTCAAGATCCAGCTATACTACTCCTACGCATATATCCAAAAGATGCTCAAGTACACAACAAGGACATTACTCAACCATATTTGTAGCAGCTTTATTTGTAATAGCCAGAAGCTGGAAACAACCCAGATGCCCCTCAACTGAGGAATAGATACAGAAATTGTGGTACCTTTACACAGTGGAATACTACTCAGCAATTAAAACAAAACAAAACAACAACAACAACAACAACAAAACCAAAAGAAATCATGAAAATTGTAGGGAAATGGTGGGAACTGGAAAAGTTCATCCTGAGTGAGTTATCCCAGAAGTAGAAAGACACACAGGGTATATACTCACTCATAAGTGAATATTAGACATGTAATATAGGATAAACCTACTAAAATTTGTACACCTATAGAAACTAATCAAGAAGGAGGACTCTGGCTAAAATGTTCAATCCCCATTCAGAAAGGCAAAGACAATTGACATCAGAAGAAGGAGAAAACGGAACAGGACAGGAGCCTGCCACAGAGGGCCTCTGAAAGACTCTGCCCTAGAGTATCAAAGCAGATGTTGAGACTTATGCCCACCTTTGGGTAGATTGCAGGGAATCTTATGAAAGAAGTGGGAAATAGTAAGATCTGGAGAGGACAGGAGCTCCACAAGGAGAAAAAGAGAACCAAATAATCTTGGCTCAAGGGTCTTTTTTGAGACTGATACTCCAACCAAGGACCATTCATGGAGATAACCTAGAACCCCTGCATAGATGTAGCCCATGGCAGTTCAGTGTCCAAGGGGGTGCCATAGTAATGGGAACAGGGACTGCCTCTGACATGAACTGATTGGGCTGCTCTTTGATCACCTCTTCCTGAGCGGGAGCAGCCATACCAGGACACAGAGGAAGACAATGCAGCCAGTCCTGATGAAACCTGATAGGCTAGGGTCATATAGAAGGGGAGGAGGACCTCCCCTATCATGAGACTGAAAGAGGGGCATGGGTGGAGAAAGGGAAGTTAGGGTGAGCTTGGGAGGGGAGGAGGGAGGGAGCTACTGGGGGGGTACAAAGTAAATAAATTGTAATTAATAAAAATAAAAATTAAAAAATAATAAAAAACAAAACAAAATGAAACAAAACAAAAAGCTAACTTGTCGGTGGTTTAAAGCTTTATTAGCTGAATCAAAAGCAAATGCCTTGGCCTCTGAAGACATTAAAAAACACAAAATCAGAGGATTCCACGAATATTTTTTACCAGGAACAGCACAGTCTCTGACAGAGACTTAGAATAGGATTATATCAATAGCAGCATGAGCCTGATCACCACACACAATGTTCAACCGTTGTAAACCTTAGATTTGTACAGACGCTTGGAGTGACAGACAGCTGCAAGAATGGACAAACTGAACACACTATTAGAAGAGCTCTGTGTGCTTAGAATTTCCAACATGTAATCAACCCTCTTCAAACTCCTTGAACTTAGATGTTTGATATTATACTCATAGTTATTCAAAGTCACATTTAGCAGTTGCAATGGGTAAGAAAGAGCATATAATAAACCCAGGAGGGACATAGTTTAAAGTGGGGACACATGGCAGACTACTCATCAGATTTCCTACGTATCAGGTAAGTACTGCTTCCCTGATGTGGCTGACAAGCAGCAGCCGTAAGAGGTGTGCTATAGCAGAAGGAGTAATGAGTCGCAGGCACATGTGCAAGCACTGCTCATACAATAAGTGGACCGGCGTCCTCTGAGTTGTCCTGATAGCTGGTAAGCATATATTTATCATCGATTTTACTACTGTCGTAGAAAAACAGGTTCCCAACATGCTCCTGTACTGAACATTTGTGTGATCCTTAGTTACCGGGATGACTTTTGGAGGCAGTTGAAACATGAGGAGACTCTACTTAAGGTGAAGCTAGTAGGTGACTTGGAGCATGAGTCTGAAGATGCTTACTTCCCTGTGTCACATTATTGCTCTCTTCGGCTTCTTGTCTGTGCTGCTGGTATGGCTTGCCTCACCTGGGTCAGAATCAATAAAACCGAGGACAGCATACTGGAACCACTGAAGCTTTCAGCCAAACAAATATTTCCCTTAAGCTGTTCATGCCATGATTTTTGACAGCAGTAGTAAACTCAAGTAATGCACATTGAAATACTTAATTACGAAACATGTCCATCAAAGAACTATGTGTACGATGGGGCCTAACTAGGTGTACATTTCATAACTGAACTCTATTTAGTATATGTATTTGTAATATGGAGCCAGTTTTCCTTATCTAGGTTTCACATCTGTCAGATTACATCAAAGAATCCAAAACCATCAGCAACTGCATCCTATTGAATATGTGCAAGTTGTTTTGCCCTTGTCATTGTTTTGAGCACAAACTGTAACAATATTTGCAGGTATCATAAGTAATGTAGAAAAAATTTAAGACATGAAAATGTCATTTTATGTGAGGAACCTAATCATGTTTATATTTTGCCTTGTTTTATGGGTCCTAGAAATAGACTTCAGTGATATTCAGGGACTAGATGAAAGCAAATGTAGGATAAATAAGAATTCTTGACTCTATGTCCCTTAAATTCAAATAACGAATATTACAGTGCTTCCAAAAATATATATTTCCTCTATATTACAGGCTATCTGCAAGCTTGTATTTCCTATTTCTTTGATAAAATAAGCATTATAAGAATACAAATTTAATAGCTGCAAATGTTCCACTGAGCAATAGGACAGAAGGGTAGCTGGAAAGGGCAAGATGCCAATTAGCAAGTATTGAACGCTCATGTAGGGTGAAATGGAACTCTTCAGGTAACAATGTAAGAAGCTGCTTAAAAGGCTTCAACTATGAAATAAGCCACACCTGAGCTTCCAACCAGCTGGTGGGTTTAGGTTGCTTGATAAACTTATATTTAGCATGGTATATGGCAGAAAACGTTTCAATTACAACTATTCCTAATATAATTACCCTACTAGAATCAGTCCAGAAAAATATAAACACGCCTCCTAAGTTAAGAATAAACCATTAGTATGACTTAGGGAGGACAGGACCTCCACAAGGAAAAAATATATCAGGGCACGGGGCCCTCTATGAGACTGTTTCTGCAACGAAGGACCATGTACGGATATAACCTAGAACCCCTGCTTGGATGTAGCCCATGGTAGCTCAGTAATCAAATGGATACCCTAATAAGGGGAACAGGAACTATTTCTGACATGAACTCAATGACTGACTCCTTTAACCCCCTTCCCTTCCCCGAGGGAGGAACACTCTTGATAAGCCACAGAGGAGGACATGGCAGCCAGTCTTGAAGATACCTGATAAGCTAAGGTCAGATGGAAGGGGAGGAGGACTTCCCCTAGCAGTGGACTTGGAAAGGAGCAGGGAGGAGATGAGGAATTGAGAGGGAATGAGGGAGGGGACTATGGTTGGGATACAAAGTAAATAACCTGTGATTAATATATATATATAAAGAATAAACCATTGTCCTTTGGGTGGTGAAGCAAATTTTAAAACACACCATACTCTAAGTCTTACAAAGCAATAAAAAAAAAAAATCTGAGAAGAGCCAGCCAGCATTATATTTGCATATGAAGTATATCCAATGATTCATTATCAAAACAATATGAAGGCAAATTTACAATTTAGCTCAAGGTCTGCGTGGCATGCTGTAAATGAATCAAACAATAGACAATAAATTTCATGGACAGTTAAGTTTCAGTTCTGGTGGTTAAATCACAGGTGGGCTCCCATTACAGATAGATATATTGTTGGAATGATAAAAACACTGAAGTAAAAATGTCTTATCCTGCTTTAAGTCTGACTTCAGAAGAAAAGGAAACAGTGGGGGAGATAACAAGTGGTGATAGCAACAGAGAAGAACTAATCTCCGAGCCAAAAATAAAAGGAAGAATCAAAGCAAAGCCACCTGTGTGACCTAGCTGAACAGTCCCGGGGTGAAATGAATCAATCCAACTTACAATTTGTGGCCGCTCTGCAGAAATGGATCTGGAAAAATCAAAGGGGATTGGACTAAGAAGGGGGAGGAAAAGCCTGCTGGGAAGTCCTTTGATCAAGCTCTGCATTGCTCTATCAGATGAGCAAATCAAACAGCTTTACTGTGCATCGCTGGCAGATTTATAGATTTTAATTCTGTGGAAATGCACATGTTCATTTTGGTGAGGAATGGAGTCAGACAGAGTATGTGACCTAGTACATTTAATATGTATTTATCAAACTTTCAGCTTCCTCCCTTTATTTCAAAGGGCTAGAAATCACAATTCATAAGGAACATTTAGCTAGCAAAATTAAATAATTAGATTCACGAATATTGATGTATTAAAGAAACATATATTTTCAAAGCCCAAGGAAACCTTGTTGGAAATATTTAATAGACAGTGTAAAATCCCTTTAATGTTAGGGCTCATTACAACTTAAAACCTCCTTTATTCTCTATTATTCACAAAGGAAAATAAAATAACAGCAAAAAATTTACATGTCTGTAAATCTCATGAATCTAGCAAACAGTACCATTAGAGAATATTCAAGTAAATAAAAAGACATATTCCCAAGCTAAACAGTGAATAGCTCAAGACAGTCTCATGATTCGTTACCTTTATTATCAAGTATTATAAAAGAATGTTATTAAGGAATTCTATCAAAGTGTTTCCAGTAAGATTTATTCACAAATACACAAGCACAAGAATTAAATGACTCCTATGCACACAGATAGCATACATTATGGCTATCTAACTAAAAAAGGTTAAAAGTGGATGAGGAAATGTTTCTTAACAAAATTATTCACATTACCCATGTGCTTTTAAATGGTATTTAAATATTTGGGTTTTATGCAAAGCAACTGCTCTACTTTATCAGGGTGATTACTACATGCATTTTCACAGAAATGACCATGATTCTCTCCCTTAATCATTCAAACTTGCGCATAAACATAACTATACAGCAACTTAGCATGATCAGGAGTAATACCAACATAATGGAAATGTACAAGTGCTTTATCGTAGTTGCATTTTATTGTTGTTACCTTCTACTTGTTTTTGGTCTTTATTAATTTAATTTTATGCACAGTATATTACTGTTTTTCTTATACGCATGTACATGCAGCACATGAGTGCCTGTGAAGGCAAGAAGATGTCAAATTCCCTGGGACTTGAGTTACAGAAGGTTATGAGAAGCTATGTGGATGCATGGATCAAAACTTGAACCTCTCTGAGAACAGTCAGTGCTCTTTCCTGCAAAGCCATCTAGCTAGCCCCTTATTGTTCCATTTAGATAACACTTATGATGAAATAACTAAATTTAGTGCAGACCGTTTGAACAAAGAAACAAACAAAAAAGCAAGAATCTTGCAAAGCATAGAACCAAGTACAATTCAGAGTTTCACTTACCAGTGCAGCCAAACCGTGTTTATAGACAGATAGATGAAGTGGCATATAGGGACAGCTTAACTGGCTCTTGATTGAGACTTCCACATATGAATTGGTCTCCACAGTTACTATTTTTGACTAGCTGAAATTATGTTACTCTGCTAGGTTTTATGTATTTGTTGTGAAAATATATACTTTGTTAGATTTCAGATTTTTTGCTTACTAAGATGGGGTGTGAATGGCTATGTAGAAATTCACAGTTAAGAAATCACTTTAGTTCAAATTTTATTTAATTAAAAATGATGGTGGGAAATAATATTATGAGTGGGATATTCTCATTTTGCAGTGTTTAGTGTATATCTGTGAATATTAGGAAATAATCAGAATTTCCCTTACTTCCCAGCTTTTCCACTGCATAGGTGAAAAGATCTTGAAAAAAATTACTGCTTGCCTGAGTATCTTGCCTAAGTTGTCTAAATTTCAAAATAGTTCTCAAACAGAACAAAGACTACCTAGACTTAGTAAACACAAGGTTTTCATTATCTTTAAAAGTATCTGTATTCAATGACAAAGTTGATCTATAGCAATTACTATGTTAATTGACTGTAGTATAATGTGTCTTGCGTTCTAGTCCCGATTGGCCGCAGATCCCATTAGCAACCTCATAACAGAGTGAGTGATTTGTAATATTTGTAAGATGCTCCTGTACTTGGATTAGTGGTTACAGTTAATGGGTAGCTTTGGTGCTCAGAGTATTGTTAATCCATGAAGAGCGGTGCAGCTTATTAAATAGATGAATGCTACATTTAATTCAGCTGCTTCTTTGCAAGAAATTTTGCAAATCATTTCCAGGAACATCAGGATTACCCATGCATAAACTCAATGAATTAAGTAGAAGACACATTGATACATAATTAATGACATGGTCATCCAAGAGCTCTATAGTGACTTGACAGCAGAGCCTTTGGAAG
Organism: Rhombomys opimus; assembly: GCA_010120015.1. Lineage (NCBI taxonomy): Eukaryota > Metazoa > Chordata > Mammalia > Rodentia > Muridae > Rhombomys > Rhombomys opimus. The sequence goes on from REGO01001136.1 coordinate 101,271, forward strand.
ACAGTGTGGAGCCCGGTGATTTCTCTCAGATGCATTATTTTCAGTTGTTAAGAGTAGTGCACACAGGTAGTAAAGTAAATAAAATTTCCATAAGTAATTATTATGTGTGAACATTAGTGTATTTATAAAGCTTGATTCAAACCAGTATCCATTGAATGACTGTCTGTGTACTTAGACTAAAATTATAGGGACCATAGTTAATTTTGGTTAGCTAATTTTAGTCACTGAGTTATCATCATTGTCCTTAGGAGCACTGGTTATTTTGGCAGAGAATTATTTGTTCTATGGTTGAACCACTTTATTTACACTTACATGATATTTTATTTATTGTTGTTGTTGTTTTTCTAATTGTGCTCTGAATCCCCACTCAAAGGACAAAGCTAGTTAAGTTTTTAATTTATTAAAATAAACTTAGGTTAAAATATAACTTACAGAAGAAGCCAATCACCATTTACCTAAATGGGTCATGATAAAGTGAGTTCTTTCTTTTAAACAACAAAATTGACCAGAAACATATTTATTATATAACCTCTGCACCATACATAGGTAGCCACGTTTTCACAAACATCACCACTTCTGCTGCCATAGCAACATCACTGAGACCGTGGTATACCTCAGGGTTCCTTACAGGGTTGAACAGCTCCTTATGAAGTTGAGTGGTGCTGGACAAATGGATATTGGCTCACCATTGCATTGCTGTAAATATTGGCTCACCATTGCATTGCTGTAAATAATGGGTTGATGATTTTGAAAGAACCCAAAAAAGAAAACAAATAAACAAACAAACAAACAAAGCACATGCTGAGACTCAGAAAAACTTTGGACAGAGTGCAGGAATCTTATGCAAGAAGTGGGAGATAGAAAAACCTGGAAGAGACAGGAGCTCCACAGGAGAGCAACAGAACCAAAAAATCTGAGCCCAGGGGTCTTTTCTGACACTGATGTTCCAACCAAGGACTATCAATTGAGATAACGTAAAACCCCTGCACAGATGTAGCCCATGGCAGCTCAGTCTCCAAGAGGGTTCCCTGGTAAGGGGAATAGGGACTGTATGTGACATGAACTCAGTGTCTGATTCTTTGATCATCTCCCCCTAAATGGGACCAGCCTCACCAGGCCACAGAAGAAGACAATGCAGCCAGTCCTGTTTCGACCTGATAGGCTAAGGTCAGATAGAAGGGGAGGAGGACTTCTGTTATCAGTGGACTTGGGAAGGGGCATGAAAGGAGAGGAGGGAGGAAGGGTGGGATTGGGAGGAGATGAGGGAGGGGGCTATAGCGTGGATAAAATGCGAATAAACTGTAAGCAATAAAAATAAATTCATTAAAAAAGAAAATGTAGATAATATACAACCTTGGTAGAAATTATTAATATCATTTTGATAAATTATATGAATTCATAATGCAATATGAGCTTTTTAATTGATTTAACTGTGTTCCAGTTTCAATTTTAACATCATCACATTATAAACCACTTAAGTAACATATTCTATATATTTTTATTATTTTCTTTTCATGAATGAGAACATAGAGAGCCTAAATTTTGTACTACTGATAATAGAAAATGCATTTTCAAACTCATGAAGTGTAAAATCAACATTCTTTACTATTTTTCTAAGTGTCTTCAAATATATACAAAACAACTTGTGGAAACAGTAGTAACTAGAACACTTCAGTCATAATAACGGACAATGGGTAGTGCAAAATACAGGTACTAATATATTTTAACATTTAGAAGAACACAAATAAGTGTATTATAAAGCATAAAGTTATGAATATTTTATGATGGTACAAATGCAACGTTAAACAGTACCATGGAAACATACAATTTATAATTGCCACATTACGATTTGCACCCTGGATAGCAAATAGTTACAATATATGATAAAAGCTGATAAGCATATTCACTTTTTAAAAATACCCATTTGAAACCAGTAAAAAAGAGATAGCTTACAATAATTATGGAAGCGATATCTATAATCTCTATAATACAACATAATTATGAAAAGGGTGAGACAAAGATGCCAAAGTTTGCATATCAAATGCATCAGTATGTATAGTTACAAACCAAATTATGAAGTACCTCCAGTTATTGAAGCTTCGTTTTCACAAAATTGGCATTTAGTTAATGATGGCTTAATAAATGTTTGGATTTCTTGTTTGTTTCCTTAACAGAGAACAGTCAACCCTGGAAAAAATACAGAAATGTAGTAACAATCGTAATCGATGTAAGAAACCTAGGAACATGGGCAGCTCTTGTTTGTATAGATGGAGGTCCATCAAGTATTTAGGACACATAGTTTGAGAAAATAATTGGATTATGCTATACTCTGGGATTGTTTTTCTTCCTTTGAGTTTGTCTTTTCTCTCCCATTGTCTGATATCATGAGTCCAAATTGATTAATTTGATAAAGATGCATCACATCTAAAATAACAATGATTAACGTTTCACATTTTCAAATGTCTACTGATAAGTTTTAAAATTATTTCATCAAATTCCTGTATGTTTCAGACAAATGGGCCATAATTTGGATTTCAATTCCAGATGTAAAATTACAGAAAACAAAACATATAAACCACACGAGTAGCAAATTAGGTTGAAAGGTATGAACATCTCTCTGGGCTATTGAAAACATTATCTACAAAGCCAGTAGTCATAGATGATATGTGACTAAAGATGAATTCAAATATGACAGCATCTGGATATATTTTGGGATAAGAGAAAGGCATATGTTAATCCTTCAGCTCAATGAATGTCACATAAATTAGAATTTTAAAGTTTTTACATGTATCCTAGTATATCCTTGAAAATAGACACAGTTTTAGTTATGTAGGAATAAGTCATGTCAATGCATGAAGGTGTTTTAGAGTGATGCCAGCAGATGGGAGGTTCCTCCAACAAAAGAACCCCATCACCTGTCCTGATCGTATTTCAGTTCTGAGACTAGGCAGTGCCTACCTGGGTGATTTTTATCACTTTATATAATTTTTTTGTCTTAAATATTTAATAATAATTCAAGTGCACCAGAATAAATGTATTTAAGTGGATATTACAGTTGAAAAGATGGTCTCTTTACCTGCAATCACATTTTATATTCTGTCTGAGAAGCAGAGCACAGCTAGTCAAACAGTCCTTTTAGAGGATAAGCACATTTTATTATGCTTCAAAACTGGGAGAGAAGAGTCCTGTAACTATTTTTGGACCATTTACATCAGACATTTGAGTTAATATCTGTGGTATATCACTCATTATCACATAAATTAAGTAACTACTGACAACCCTGACCATTTCAGTTCAGTACAGATGGCCTTAGGGTCAATAAATTTGACAGAAATGAACTATGTAACCCCTTTGCTCAGCTGTTCTTAGCATAGCATTTTATACACTCTGAAACCAGGTCTGGGTAGTTGGTGAGTATGCATCAGACAGTGTATGCACTCATAAAAACAAAGTGAGAGGACTCACATAATTATTCTATTAATGCAAATGAGCCTATCAAGTGAATTTCAACCTTCTCATATTCTAAAGAGGAAACAACTAAGAAAGTAAAACATAAGCATCCTAAGAAATTGCATGGAATACATTTGCTAACATAAACACCTCTTTAGTGATAGGGAACTAGATATGTTCGTCTTGTGTGTTATTGTAGTGAATCTTTGCAACATATTTATGGAGTAGGTACATGTTCTTTCGTATTTCTTATGGATGAGGAAGTTGATTAGCAAAGGAAAAATTAGTAAGTTGTTGATACATGCTAAGTGTTTTCGTAGTAGGAGAGCTTTTTGTTTTGTTTTGATTCATCCAAGTATTTCAGAGTAACGAAAATTATGGGTGTGGATTTTAATACAGCTTTCCAGATTTCACTAAAATATTACAGCTATCAATACAAATGAATAAGTAGAATTTGCTTAAAATACAATGCCATTATTAGTCTTCAGCGTTATTACCATAGTTAAATCTTGATGTTCATTATATTACTAGGACTTATTATTATAATAATTACTACTATTATTGTTGTTCTTATTTGGGATGGGGATTAAACATTATCCCCAGGGTCCCCCTTGTTGTTTAGCTTCTTTGGGTCTGTAGATTTTAGTAAGTTAATCCAATATTACACGGCTAGTATCTGCTAGTAAGTGAGTATATACAAGTCTTTCTGCTTCTGGGA
>REGO01001136.1:110363-122206 GCA_010120015.1 Rhombomys opimus
AAGATACATTTCTTTAACTGTTTTTCCCCTGCTCTACATTTTCTGACATTTCTTAATTCCCACTGTATTCATTTCCATATCTTTTTTTCAGAAATTCTCAAGGATTCTCTCTCTCCATGAACTTGAAATATTATTTGACAGTCCCAGGGAAACTCTGTTATGATTTAGAGCATATAAACATGTAGTAACATGGAGTTTTACATCTGTACATTGTTAAGTGTTCCCATGCTAAAAACACTTATTTATGTATGTTTTTTTAATTTATTTCAGTAAAGTTTATAAGGATTTCAGAAAATTTATTGAATAATTTTTATACATTTTTTCTAATTTTACAAACTACTTGTATAAAATTGTATTTCCAAAATTTAAGTAGGACATGGATTATTGATATATTTGTATTTGACAATGTTTGAGAGAGAGGCAGTATTTAGATTTTAACACAGAAGCATATTGGACCTGATGCTATGAAAGGACTTTACGGTTTATCCCTATCCTATTAGAGCTCACATTTCTGGAAATCAGTCTTATGTGTTTGCTTATTTCATCACCTTTACTTTTCCTACTCTTAGTAATGCTCATTGTCTTATCTTTACAGGTCCCTTTTCATTGTTTTTTATAATAAAATGAATTTTTTATTTATTCATGTTTAGAGATCAAAGACATATGATCTGTTATTAGGAATGGAATCATATTATGTTGCACAAGTCAACAAAGGGAACCGTGTAGCAGGTATTAGTAATGGAGTCATTGAATCGTGTGTCAAAAAAGAGACTCAAGACACATGTGTTAACAAAGGTACTCATGGTACGGGTGTATGCATTGGCACATTTCACTGCCAAAGCCTACAGTTTTAAAGCTACTTGTCAAGGCTCATTATTTTAAGAGAACACTGACTTTTGGGTGTTAAATACTCTGTCTTTTCCAGCTAGAAATAATCATTTTCTTATTTTCTCTTTGTATTCCAAGTAACTAGGGAAGAGGAAATCATATTCAGAGCTGGTTGGAGAAGACCCAGACATTCTGGACTCTATTGATTTAGTAATTTAGGAAGGACTAGTGATAGAGTCTCTTGGGAAAGTGTTGAGATATACTGATGTTGGGTGTTTGAGAGAATACTAGAGGCAGGTAGTTTTCATCTTTCCCATCATGTGTTTCAGTATCTCTCAGATAAGGACTGTACTTTTCCAATCTCTCTGGAATCTAAAAAAGACAATATGACTGATTTCTAAGTAATGGTACATGATAGCACATTATATAGAACTTCTGACTAGTTTCTTTCATACTGTCTATCTTTTTTTTCATTAACATTTTATATCTTAAATACACAAGGGGGTTGTAATTTAGAATATATATTTTACAGCACATTATAAGAAATCAAGAGCTTCCAGCAAGCTTGAGAAAAGCTTACAATAAAGCTGAGTCCCAACCCCTACACGGTTGCCATTCCATGGTCCCACCATTTTCCACTGCTTACTGCCTGAGAGAGAATGAACTGTTTACCTCAAGTAAGCATCCATTACTCTTAAAGTAGAAAAGATTTGTATGACCATTTTATTTGCATTGTATTTAATTTTTATAATATTTAACTGGTAGTATACAATAAACACACATATATCACAAATTCCCAAGAATGAAAACATTTTGTTTCTTTAACTATGAATTATGTTGTATCATTGTTTTCTTGAATATATGTATAATATTAATACATAAGTTACAAATAGCACTTATTCAATGTGTTATGTTGTTAACATAAACTCTTTTAAAGTTAGAATAACTTAAAACTTTGTCTTATGCTTTTAAAATTCATTTTCAATTTATATTTTTAAACTACACAACAGATGTAAATATTCTGTCATTTACAAATTTCTGCCCCAGCAGCCATGCTCTACTTCCAGGTAGTGCAAACTGATCCTTTTGAAGGAATATAGAAAACAAAGATGGGGTAGGAGTTAGAGACAGCAAGTACATGTGTGGCCGCTGGCAGTAACATATAAACTATTATCCTAAAAGTGAGGAGACCTGAAAGGTGTGGCCTCATAGTTACAAGTCACATGGGAACTGAATAAGCAGTCTCTGTGCACCCTCAAACCATCACCATAGCCTTTGTAAACTTTCTGTATGGAAGGCCTGCTAGCTTAAGAAACCACGACAGTGGGGGCAGTTTTGGGGGACACTGCACAGTAACATCAAACAGAACACCAACAAAGCAAAGTATATAATGAGAAAGCTAATTTGGGACCAGTTTATTGGTTATAAATGCTACAATGCTGTATATGGTCGAGGAAAAATAAATATTCAAACTTCTCTGTGAATACTATTTCTCTAGCATTCAAAATATATATAGTTATTGCTCAGTTATGTGCTTGTGGGGATTTGTAGGTTGAAGCACCTGGAAAGGACCAGCAGTCAGCAGAGGGCCCTGCCATGTGAAAATGTCAAATGAGTTAGTCTCAGAAGCTGTGGGCATTCAGGGAAGCCTTCTGGCTGTGTGTGGAATGCACACAACACTGGATATGCTTATGAAAGTTATAAATTCTTATAGCATTCATTACAGCACATACTAAACTCAGCCAGAGGCCATCTCAGTGGACTGAATATGTTTGTTTACCTCTGCTCTGCTCTACTGTGCATTCATAATCACCAGAAACCTATTTTAGGCATATTATAGAAAACAATATTACTGTATCCTGTGCATTTATTACTAACTTTTTTTGCTCCATGAAAATCCTGTGAACAGTTGATAAATTTATAGGTGATAGTTATAGATGAATTATAAGGGTATTTGCCTGTTCAACAAAAGCCATGTGCTATTTTAACAAACAGAAAACACCCTCAAGAAATTGTTTTGTTAAATTACAAGACTCTATATGTTAAAGAAAATTAAATCTGAAACTTTCAGTATTCCATTGAGATTCAGGCTTTTGTCACTGGTTATTTTAAAACATTGGATGAAAACTTAGTACTTATTTTGCTAAACAAAGGAATAAATTAGCCTCCAAGTTCTTATCATAATTCCCATAGATTAGCATTCTCTCTCTCTCTCCTCCTCTCTCTCTTTGTTTGTATCTGTGAGAGTTGTATGTTTGAGAGAGATAGAGACAAAGACCTGCAGAAGAGAGAGAGAGAGAGAGAGAGAGAGAGAGAGAGAGAGAGAGAGAGATGTTGAAAAGGGAGGAGAGAGAGAGAGGGAGAGAGAGAGAGAAACAGAATCAGAGAGAACAAACACAGTATGAGAAAAGTAGTGGAATACCATAGGGGAAGAATTGGATGAAAGGAAATGAGGATTTGATTTAATCAAAATATATTATATGCATGTATTATTATTAAATTGTAAATATACTGAATATCTTAAATGATCATTTAGAGAAATTAATGTTAATAATAATAATAATATCTATTAGTGGGGTAAATATAATTTAAATGCATTCTTTCTTAAAATTTGAGACTATAATTCAGTAATATTTTATGATTCTGTAATTTTTGTCCATGTGTAAAGTAAGCTTTTAGCCCTGAAAATTAGCTGTAGCTTTATTTTTAAACTAGGAAGATAAAAGATCGCCATGCTGATACTCTGATGATATTATATAATGCAGCTATATACTTGTTGAAGCAGCCTGTTACTACAGAATAATAACCTATGTTTTTTAATACTTTTGTTTAAAATTCCATTTTCATGGTACAAGAAATGGGTGTTGACCCACACACTGTAGATACTGATTTATCCACTTCCCAAGCAGTGAACCGCAAATGGTTTTGAAACAGTTCTGAAGAGCTATTGAACATCTGAAAGTATTTTATGATAGCTATATATTTTTAAGTGAATTTCCATTACACAAGGGTTTGAATTGCCCAAGTTATAAAAGGATTATTTTTCTAACAAGTGAACTTGTGTTCTGTTCCTCATGCCCTTCTGTGTTCCAGAGTTTCTCTTTCAGTGAAGGATGGCCAACTCTCCTGGCACCCAGGCAATTAACTCTTTGACTGTAGTTCACCTATGCACTCCATTCCCATCCTCTCAGGAGACACTGGGACTTGAATTTCACCTACCGCAGAGGGGTCTTTGAACTCAGAATGAAGGTGTTGTGTGAACTGGGTATTATGTTGTTTGACATTGTAGAGTGGCACACATAGATGGGAAAAGGTATGAAGGTCTACAATTGGAATTCTGTGTTCTTACAAATCCCGTTTTGAAGCCACTCTGCTTTTTAAGGTGAGGGGTTTATACTGTTTCTTAGAACAAAATGCATCCACTAAAATGTGTCTTTTTTCTTCTTGAAATATGTTACTAATAAACTTAGTTAATTTTTTCTCAAAACTGTGAAGAAAGTGATTGCTTTAAGTCTTCTAAAATTTATTCTGAGATATCCATTTTTTTGTAATACGATACAAAAAGTACAAAGAAGGTAACAAAAGTATTTTTACCCATTTCTCCAAACAAAGGGTGATCTTGGTCAGTAGCAAATGTAGTTTTACTTGACTCTCCTCTCAAAGGTGTTCTGTTACAACCTCTCCTAGACGGATATATAAGACTCCTCCTGGTTAAATCCAATGTGGGGTGGAGGGAGAGGGGGAGGAGTGTCTATCTCCTGCCCAGCCATGAGTGAATCCAAGAAACTGTTCTAATCGGTGATAGAACGCCAGCTCAGAGACGCGCGTGTTGTGTCATAATGTGGAGGACTTAATCTTCCCTCATCTCCTTTCTTCTCTCCTTTCTGTGCACACGCATTTTTTGTGTGTATATGTGTGTGAGCAAGCACGCATACGCATGCGGTGTGTATACAGTGTGCATATCTGTGTATAAGCAAGTGTGAATATACACACGGAATGAGTACAGGTTGTGTGTACCTGTGAGCAAGTGTGCACGATGTGGAGTAGGTAAGATGTGTGTGTATCTCTGTCTGTGACTGAGTGTGCATGCACATGTGGGAAAGAGAGTTGATGTACATGTATTCCTCTCTATTTTAATTTTTGAGACATGGTTTCTCTTCAGTGGCTGACCACTAAATCCCAGGAACCTTGCTGTAGCCTCCTTCTCAGTGCTGAGGTTGAAGACCTATATTGTTTATCTGAGTGCTGACAGGCTGAGCTCAGGTCCTCCGCCTCTGTACCATTGAGGCACCTTTAATTTATTTTTTTTGATATTCTAAAATTATATTTGTTTATTTATTCATTCATTTACCTTGCATTCCAATTGTAGCCCCCTCCCTCCTTTACTCCTGGCCCCAACCTCCTTTGGTTTTCCTCATATTTCCCCCCTCAGGACAGGGGAGCCCCCTTTTCCCACCTACCCATCCCAGCACATCAAGACATATCAGGACTGAGCACATTTTCTACCCTGGGGGTCTGGCAAGGCAGCTCTGCCAGGGCGAGTTATCAAAAAGCATGTACGAAAGTCCTTGTCAGAGATAGCCCCTGCTTTCCTTACTAGCACCCATATGAAGCTAGGCTGCCCATCAGGTCCCTTCATGTAGGGGACCTAGGTCCTTTCCATACATGGCCCTTGAATTCTTTTAATCTTGATTATTTAACTAAGTGAGAACACTGAAAAAATTTTTTACTACGTGTTTGTTAATACTTTTCCAAACTGTAAATAAAAAATTATAAACATCTAATATTTTAAATTTATTTTATTATTTTGGTTGTAAACTTCATGTTCTAAGGTAAATACTAGTATCAACTATTAAACTTGGGTTCTCAGTGTCTCACTGTGCACAAAAGCTTTACTAAATGTGTACAAGCATTGTACTTAATACCAGTTTAGAAATTACTTCCATTTAGCTACTTCAAATGAATTCAATAGATATTAAAATCTAATTATAGTATGTTAGAATTATAACATATAATAAATATAATTATGTAATATAATAATAAATATATAATAAATATAATTGTATCATATATAACATAGAATATAATAAATATAATTATAATGTATTATAATTAGACATATGTTATAAATTCTAATTTTTATGTAGATGCATAATAATCTAAATATGCATGTATTTGTAGTTCATAGATACATGTATTTGTAGAGTTCATTGATGTACTTTAAATAAGTCAACAGTATATTTGCATACAATTACTACTAATCTATAAATATAAGTTCAACATGCAGTTATTTCAATGAATGTTAGAAAAAGATCAGTACTCATTCAAATATATTACCTAAATATTATTACACACTGATTTAAAAATTATTTCATTGCATTTTATTTTTATATTTCTCAATTTTATAAAAAGCAATTTTATCTAAAGAATAATGTGACTTTTGTCTCAATTTTTATAGTAATATAATACTTCAGTTAAGTTTACCATAAGTGCCTTTTTATTTCAATTCAAGGTATTTATAAATTATTAATATTTCTAGAAAATAATAGGAATGCTATTTGTGGAAGCACTTCATAAATAATAAGATTTATATTCTTTTTCTATGATAAATATTCCTTTTTATACATCTTAAATTTAAAAGCACATTAAATATATCATCCTTGTTAAGCATGTTTTTAAAAGCAGGTCACAGAGATAACATGGATCATAAAGAGAAGCACAGCACACTGGGAAACATGTCAAAGAAAAGCCATGGTACTTTTCAACAACTTGTTATCTGTATCCATAAAATATCAACATATGGCTCAATTGTGATTTCACCCTCTGTTGTGTAAAACTTAATCAGTAGTAGCCAGGATTAGGGAAATAGAAAGGAGTGATTTATTTTTAAGAGTCACTAGACATCACTTTTTCTTGTGTTTTATAGTAATTTTTCTGAATAAATCAGAGGCATGATGACTATGACATCTAGCATTAGTTTTCAGACTCTGTCTCATTGTATAGCATCAGGTTTTTGACAGTCTCTCTCTTTGTGAATCTTCTTAGATCTCAGCTATCTTATCTAGTAAGACCTCTTACAATAAAAAGAGCATTGCTTATGATATTGTCAACAATTGATCTTTTGTCTTTGGCAGGTTTAATCTCAAGCGGTTTCTAAGATATTTTATTGATTTTTGAAATATCATTTTCAACCTGTCAAATTTACCCTAAAATTTCATGTCATATTTTATTTAAACCACGATTAATTTATGTGGCCTTAAATATTCTCAAGTAGAAAACTGTTTCTTTCTTTTAGTTTACAATTGGTTTTCACCATTTAAATATCTACTTTTCCATCATATCAATTCTTTTTCAAAGTGCACTTACCAATTGAAAATCGGCTGTGTAGGCCTTTTATTATGAAATACAATTGGAATACAACAATTACGATATTAATCATTTTCTGAAATGATAAACTATTTTGTTAATTCATCAAATTTATCAATAACATGTCTATGTATTAGATAAATAGATAGATATATAGACATTGTGGCTGTGTTATAAATGTTTAATAAGATATTACTCCAACTAAAGAGATATCGAGTATGGAGTTATAATAAAGCTTGGAATATATTTATTACAACTCAGGCTTAGAGTTCTAAAAAGACTGGTGGGTATTCATCTTGATTTGATTATTTTTTATTTTTTTAATTTATTCATTATATATCCCGATTGAAGCCCCTTTCCCAACTCCTCCCAATTCCACCCTTCCTCCTTTTCCCCTCCATCCCCTTCCCATACTCCAATGAAAGGGGGAGTTCTCCACTACATTCTGCTTATAGTTTATCAAGTCTCATCAGGGCTGCCTGGATCCTCTTCCTCCATAGCCTGGCGAGGCCCGTCACCAGGGGCAAGTAATCAAAGAGCAGGCAACTGCGTTCACTACAAAGTCAGCCCCTGCTCCCCTTACTCAGGAACTCACATGGAGACTGAACTACCAACCTGCTGCATCTGTGCAGGTCAAAGAGAGGAAACAGGATGGGACCCTCTACTATAGAGGGTCCCTGAAAGGCTCCTTTCAACAGGGAATCAATTGAAGCAGGTGCTGAGACTCACAGCCAAACTTTGGGAAGAGTGCAGAGAGCACAGAGTCTGATAGAAGAAGGGGGGGGGATGGAAGGACACAGAGGGGACAGGAGCTCTACAAGGAGACCAATAAAGCCAAAAAACCTGGGACTAGGGGTACCTCTAGAGACTGATGCACCAACCAAGGACCACTCTTGAAGAAGACTTAGACCCCCTGCTCAGATGCAGCTAATAGGCAGCTCAGTCTCCATGTGGGCTCCCGAATAAGGGGAGCAGGGGCTGTCTCCAACATTAAGCACTTTTGCCTGCTCTTTGATCTCTTCCCCTTGGTGGGGTGGTCTTGCCAGGCCACAGAGGAAGAGGATCAAAGCAGTCCTGATGATATTTAATAAGCTAAGATCAGATGGCAGCATAGCAGGACTCCCTATTTCAGTGAACAAGGGGAAGGGGAAAAAGGAGAAGAGGCAGGGAGGGTGGGAGCTGGGAGATGAGGGAGGGGGCTACAACTGGGATATAAAATGAATAAATTCTGAAAGAGGATCAAGCATCTTCCCTAGGGTCTTCCTTGTTGCTTAGCTTCTTTAGGAGTATACATTTTAGTATGTTTATCTTATATTATGCTGCTAATATCCACTTATGAGTGAGTCTATACCATGAGTGTCTTTGTGCTTCGGGGTGACCTCACTAAAGATGATCTTTTCTAGATCCCACCATTTGCCTGCAAATTTCATGATTTCCTTGTTTTTAATTGCTAAGTACTATTCCATTGTGTAAATGTACCACAATTTCTGTATCCATTTTTCCATTGTGGGACATCTAGGTTGTTTTCAGCTTCTGGCTCTTATGTATAGAGCTGCTAAGAACATGATTCAGCATGTTTTTGGATAGAGGCTCTGAAAGATTCTACTGATCAAAGTATAGAAGCAGAGACTGAGACTCATAGCCATACTTTGGGCAGAGTGCAGGCAATCGGAGGAAAGAGGGAGGAGATAGAAAGATCTGGAAGGGACAGGAGCTTTCCAAAAGGAGACCAACAGAGGCATAAAAACTGATCCCTGGGGACTATGAAGAGAATGATACCCCAAACAAGGACAATGCATGGAGAGGACCTAAAACCCTGGCTCGTATATAGTCCATAGACTCAGTCTCAAAGAACAACAATAAAGAAATTGTCAGAGGGCTTAAATCAAATACTAATAGAAAATAAACAAGAAATAAAGTGCATCATGGCAAAGGACTTAGAAACTAGCCAGATCTTTTGAAAAGAGTCTGAGGTAGGAGAGTTTTGTAAGTTTCAAAGGACCATTACTATTGAGAAGTCTGCCATAGTAAGAGCCAGCTCCTTTGATGGAGGAATATAGACAGTCCCCAAATAAGGTATTATATGTTTGTTGCAACCTGTCTTGTGAGTCTCTCAAAACCTAAAAAGGATATTCTTAATTTCATGGGTGGGAAATGAACCACCCTTGTCTTCTTGCTTAAGGTTTTTAAACATTAAAAAACAAACATAAGGTGGTAAGAAAGGTGGAAAAGTAAGCAGCATTTTATCCATTATTTAAAAATGTGCCACACAGGCTCTAGGAGCAACAATCAATAAATAGAACATCATGAAACTGAAAAGCAAAGGACACTGTCGTCAGAACAAAACGACAGCCTACAGGTTGGGAAAGAATCTTCACTAACCCTATATCTGACAGAAAGCTAATATCCAGAATATATAAAGAACTCAAGAAGTTAAACAGCAACAAATCAAGTAATCCAATTAAAAAATGGGGTACAGAGCTAAACGAGAATTCTTAATAGAGGAATATAGAATGGCAGAGAAACACTTAAAGAGATGCTCAACATCCTTAGTCATTAGGGAAATGCAAATCAAAACAACCCTGAGATTGAACCTTAAACCCATCAGAATGGCTAAAATGAATGACTCCAGTAACAACACATGCTGGAGAGGAAGTGGAACTGCTGGTGGGAATGTAAACTTATACAACTACTTTGGAAATCAATCTGGCGCTTCTCAGACTATTAGGAATAGCACTTCTTCAAGATCCAGCTATACCACTCCTAGGCATATATCCAAAAGACACTCAAGTATACAACAAAGACATGCTCAACCGTGTTTGTAGCAGCTTTATTTGCAATAGACAGAAGCTGGAAACAGCCCAGATGCCCCTCAGTGGAGGAATGGATACAGAAATTGTGGTACATCTACACAATGGACTATTACTCATCTATAAAAAACAAGGAAATCATGAAATTTGCAGGTAAATGGTGGGAACTGGAAAAGATAATCCTGAGTGAGGTATCCCAGAAGCAGAAAGACCACAGTATACTCACTCATAAGTGGATATTAGACATATAATATAGGATAAACATACCAAAATCTGTACACCTAAGGAAGCTAATCAGGAAGGAGGACTTTGGCTAAGATGCTCAATCCCCATTCAGAAAGGCAAAGAGGATGGACATCAGAGGAGGGAGAAAACAGGGAACAGGACAGGAGCCTACCACAGAAGGCTTCTGAAAGGCTCTACCCTGCAGGGTATTGAAGCAGACACTGAGACTCATAGTTAAACTTCGGGCAGGGTGCAGGGAATCTGTCAGGGGGCCTTCTGGCACCTTGCTGCCCCCAGAATTCTTGTCATTTGGTTTAATGACAATAGTGCATTCCTGGCTGACCTGGGGCTTGCGATAAAGGTCATCTTCCTGAAATACCTTAAACCCTCCTCCCCCCTCTGGGTTTCCTAAGTAATACTTCTGAGGAACTTTCCAAACAACCATTATTAGCACAACTTGGTGGGCCATCCTGTGATTTCTAGTCACTTAGTAACCCTGCCAAAGGCAATTACATTCCTTTTGCCCTGCCTATATAAAGGATATACTAAAAATAATAAACGGAGGCTTTGATCAGAGAAACTGTCTTGGTCTTCATTTCTCTACTCCTTTGTTCTTCTTTTTCATTCCCACTCCCCCATTTAGGATCCCTGGTGACAGACCTGCAGGATGGGTCAGGAATCTTATGAAAGAAGTGGGAAATAGTAAGACCGAGAGAGGACAAGAGCTCCACAAGGACAGCAACAGATCCAAAAAGTCTGGGAACAGGGATCTTTTCTGCGACTGATACTCCAGCCAAGAACCACTCATGGATATGGCCTGGAACCCCTGCGCAGAGGTAGCCTATGGTGATTCAGTATCCAAGTTGGTTCCATAGTAATGGGGATAGGGACTGTCTCTGACAGGAACTGATTGGCCTGCTCTTTGATCACCTCCCTCTGAGGGAGGAGCAGCCTTACTAGGCCACAGAAGAAGACAATGTAGCCACTCCTGATGAGACCTGATAGACTAGATTCAGAGGGAAGGGGAGGAGGACCTCGCTTATTAGTGAACACAGGTGGGGAAGAGGGAAGGTGGGATTGGGAGGGAAGGAAGGAGGGAGGCACAGGGGGGATACAAAGTGAATAAAGTATAATTAATTAAAATAGAAATAAATAAAATATAAAATTTAAATTAAAAATGTGCAGTAACAAAATAAGGTCGAAAGTGGAGAAATGCTCAGTGTATTCTCACATTCATTGTTTAAGAAGGGCCACAATTATGAAAACACAGCGAGGACATATTTGTCTATCAGTGTGTACCTGTGTCTTCATTCAGGGTAGATCTAAGAATGCAAGCAGAGATCAGGCATAGCGACTATGAAGAAACAGTAACACTATTGAGTGAACTAAACAGTTCATTGTACAACCTTAGCCCATTGTTATAAGACAGAAGAAGTAAATTTTATCCTAGGCCCAATTTTCCCTCATTTATTAATAGTTGTGAACAAACACAACACAATAGATGTCCTCCTGCTTTCTCTTATTTGAAGTTCACAAGTTGGTATCCAAAGTACGATTTCATTTGGTTACTTTTCATTTAGAGACTGAATGGTGTAGTTTGATTTCTTCTTCATG
>REGO01001136.1:122291-134724 GCA_010120015.1 Rhombomys opimus
TTTTTTTTTTTTTTTTTTTTTTTTGTCAGCATAATGGCCGATTTCTAGGCAAAGCAAATAGGTGAAAATGCCCAGTATGTTTCACAGACACATAAGACACATAGATGAAGTCAGCTTATTTCATCATTAGCATGCTACCTCCCAGGGTGGACAGGTAAGCACCACGTTCTTCATCATCATGGAATCACATGAGGCAATTCTGTGTAGAACTCTTCAGAACAGTGAGATATTTAAAACAACCAAGTCAATGACGAATCCGAACATTTGGGATAGCAACCACACCCGAGAAAGGGCTCATACTCAGGGGGAGTTGGCTAATACAAAACAGACTCAATTTCCTTGTGATGTTTTAGTTCTTGTTTTGATTCTGGCTTTGCTGTTTTAGAGAGAGGAAGGACATAAACTTGGGTGGATTCAATCTGAGAGGAGTTGAGAATATAATCAAAATACATTGGGTAAAATTTTTTCATTGCCTACTAATTTATTGGATACAAATTTATTGGACATCAATTATTATGTACTACTAATTGGTTTATTTTGTGATTTATCTAAAGCACTGCTTGTACTACCTATTTAATAAGCATGATGCCACTTCTTTTTTACTAAATTTTTATTTTTATATTAATTACAGTATATTCACTTTGTATCACAGCTGTAGCCTCTCCCTCATTCCTTCCTAATCCCACCTTCCCTCCTTCATCTCCTCCCATGCCCCTCTTCAAGTCCACTGAAGGGGAAGTCCTCCTCCCCTTCCATCTGACTCTAGCTTATCAGGTCTCTTTGGGACTGGCTGCATTGTCCTCCTCTGTGTGCCTAGCAAGGCTGCTACCCCCCGAGGAAGAGATGATCAAAAAGCCTGACACTGAATACATGTCAGAGACAGTCCCTGTTACCCTTAATAGTGAAACCCACTTGGATATGGAGCTGCCATGGGCTACATCTGAGCAGGGGTTAGAGGTTACATCCATGAATGTTCCTTGGTTGGAGTTCTGAGAAAAAAACCCTGTGCCCATTTTTTTTTTTTTTTTTTTTTTTTTTTTTGGTTCTGTTGCTCTCCGTGTGGAACTCCTGTCCTCTCCGGGTCTTTCTATCTCCCCATCGTTCATATGACTCCCTGTACTCTGCCCAAAGTTTGGTTAAGAGTTTCAGCATCTTCTTTGATACACTGCTGGGCAAAGTCTTTCAGAGGCCATCTGTGGTAGGCTCCTGTCCTGTTTCCTCTTTTCTCCTTCTTTCATTGTCCATCCTCTTTGCTTTTCTGAGTGAGGATTGATCACCAGAGTCCTCCTTCTTGCTTAGCTTATTTAGTTGTATGGAATTTAGTATGTTTATCCTATATTATATATCGAGTTATAAGTGAGTGTATAGCATGTGTGACTTTCTGCTTCTGTGACACCTCACTCAGGATGATCTTTTTTAGTTCCCACCATTTACCTGCAAATTTCATGATTTCCTTGCTTTTAATTGCTGAGTAGTACTCCATTGTGTAAATATACAAATATTGTATACATTCCTCTGTTGAGGGACATCTGTGTTGTATTCAGGTTGTGTCTATTACTAATAAAGCTGCTACAAACATGGTTCAGCAAATGTCCTTGTTTTGCATTTGACCAAAATTTGGATATATGCCTAGGAGTAGTATAGCTGGATCTTGAGGAAACGCTATTCCTAATTGTCTGAGAAAGCACCAGATTGATTTCCAAAGTGGTTATACAAGTTTTCACCCCCACCAGCAGTGGAGGAGGGTTCCCCTTCCTCCACATCCTCTCCAGCATGTGTTTGTTCTAACTTGAGTTTTTGATCTTAGCCCTTCTGATGGATGTAAGGTGAAATCTTTTTGATTTGCATTTCCCTGATGACTAAGGTCCTTGAGCATTTCTTTTTTTTTCTTTCTTTCATTATTATTATTATTATTATTATTATTATTAATTACACTTTATTCATTTTGTATCCCCCCATAAGCCCCTCCCTCCTCCCCTCCCAGTCCCACCCTTCCTCCCCTTTCTGCATGCATGCCCCTCCCCAAGTCCACTGATAGGGGAGGTCCTCCTCTCCTTCCTTCTGATCTTAGACTATCAGATCACATCAGAAGTGGCTGCATTGTGATCTTCTGTGGCCTGGTAAGGCTGCTCCCCACTCAGGGGGAGGCGATCAAAGATCAGGCCAGTAAGATTATGTCAGAGGCAGTCCCTCTTCCCATTATTATGTAACCCACTTGGACACTGAACTGCCATGGGCTACATCTGTGCAGGAGTTCTAGGTTATCTCTATGAATAGTCCTTGGTTGGAGTATGAGTCTCTGGGAAGTTCCCTGTGTTCAAATTTTCTTGTTCTGTTGCTCTCCTTGTGGAGTTCCTGTCCTCTCCAGCTCTTGTTATTTCCCACTTATTACATAAAATTCCATTCACTCTGCCCGACAGTTGGCCATCAGGCTCAGCATCTGCTTTGATAGTCCGCAGGGCAGAGGCTTTCAGAGGCCCTCTGTGGCAAACTGAAATAGGGGAAAACACACAAAACACAACAGAACAAAACATGATCATCTCCTCAGATACCCTAAAGCATTTGACAAAGTCCAACATACATTCATGTGGAAAGTCTTGAAGACATCAGGAATACAAGTCACATACATAAACAGAATAAAGACAATATACAGCAAGCTTATAGCCAACATTAAACTAAATGGAGAGAAACTTAGATCAATCCCACTGAAATCAGGGACAAGTCAAGATGGCCCAGTCTCTCCTTATCTCTCCAACATAGTACTCGAAGTCCTAGCTAGAGCAATAAGACAACAAAGGGAGATCAGGGGTATACAAATCAGAAAGCAAGATGTAAAAGTATCACTAGTCACAGATGATATGATAACATATATGAGTGACCCCAAAAATTCCACCAGGGAACTCCTTCAGCTTATAAACACCTTCAGCAAAGTGGCTGGATACAAAATTAACTCAAAAAATTTCAGAAGCCCTAGTGTATACAACAGGCAAACAGGCTGAGAAAGAAATTAGGGAAACAACGCCCTTCACAATAGCCACAAATGACATAAAGTGCCTGATATGACTCTGAGCAAGCAAGTGAAAGGCTTGTGTGAAAAAACTTCAAGCCTTCAATGAAAGAAATTGAAGAAGATCTCAGAAGATGGAAAGATCTCCCATGCTCATGGATCAGTAGGATTAACATAGTGAAAATGGCCATCCTTCCAAAAGCAATCTATAGATTCAAGGCAATTCCCATCAAAATACCAACACAATTCTTTACAGACCTTGAAAGAACAATTCTCAACTTCATAGGGAAAAACAAAAAAGGCAGAATAGCTAAAACAATCCTGTACAATTAAAGGTATTCTGGAGTAATCTCCACCCCTGTTCTCAAGTTGTACTATAGAATAGCAGTAATAAAAAAGGCATTGTACTAGAATAGAAACAGACTGGTGGATTCATGGAATCAAATAGAAGACCCAGAAATAAACCCACACCCCTATGGATACTTGATTTTCTACAAAGAAACCAAAACCATGTGATGGAAACAAGATAGCATCTTCAACAAATGGTGCTTGTCTAAGTGGTTGTCCACAAATTTATTTCTAATATCAGAGATCAGACCTCTACTCTTGCCTGATGCATCTAAAACAAAAAGGGGGAACTGTAGAGAGCTGCATAATGCCACGCCTTAAAGATGGAGCTGGTTTCCGCCTTCCACCTTCCTGATGCTGAGTGCTTTCTGTCACAAACAACTCGATATTTGGCTAAGGCTGAGGATCTGGCTTGCTGCCATGTATGTGGACCTATCTGCATTGCCCACGAGTCACACTGGGATTAGCTACCCAGAGGCTGTTTAAGCTGTGGGCTGGCTTTCCCCAGGGTCATAAGATTGTTCAAGGTTCCTGAATAAACTACATAGAGAAAAAAAAATAAAATAAAAAAAATAAAAGAAACTGCAAATTGATCCATACTTACCACCTTGTACAAAACTGAAGTCCAAGTGGATAAAAGACCGCAACATAAAGCCAGAAACACTAAACTTGTTTTGAAGAAAATGTGGGGAAGAGCCTTGAACTCATTGGTACAGGAGAAAACTTCCTGAGCAAAATATCAAAAGCACAGGCTCTAAGAACAACAATCAATAAATAAGACCTTATAAAACTGAAAAGCTTCTGAAAGCAAAGGAATTTTCTCAATTTTTTCTTATTTTTTATTAATTACACTTTATTCACTTTGTATCCCCCCTGTAGCTCCCTCCCACCACTCCTTCTAATCCCTCCTGCTGTCCCCTTCTCCATGAATGTCCCTCCCTAAGTCCACCTATAGGAGAGGTCTTCCTTTCTTTCCTTCTGATCATAGTCTATTAGGTCTCTTCAGGAGTGGCTTCATTGTCTTCCTCTGTGGCCTGGTAAGGCTTCTCCCCCTTCAGAGGAGGTGATGAGCTCCACAAGGAGAGCAACAAAACCAAAAAATCTGGGCACAGGGGTCTTTTCTGAGACTGATACTCCAACCGAGAACCGTGCATGGTGATAACCTAGGAACCCTGCACAGATATAGCCCATGGCAGTTCAGTGTCCAAGTGGGTTCCATAGTAATGGGAACAGGGACTGTCTTTGACATGAACTGTTTCACAGTTCTTTAAGTGCTTCTTGGTCATTTGAGATTCCTCTGTTGATAATTATCTTTTTAGTTCTATGCCCCATTTTTTAGTTGGGTTTATTTTATTTAGAGCTGTTTGATTTCTTGAGTTCATTACATATTTTGGATATTAGCCCTTTATCAGACATAGGATTGATGAATTTGTTTTTTCAATATGTAGACTGTTAATTTGTTCAATTGACGGTGTCTTTTACCTCAGAAGCTTTTCAGTTTCAAGAGGTCCCTTTTATTAATTGTTGATCTTAGAACATGAGTTGTTGGTGTTCTATTCAGAAAGTTTTCTACTGTGCCAAAGAGTTCAAGGCTCTTCCCCAGTTTCTCTTCTAACTGATTTAGAGTATCTGGTGTTACATTGGGGTCTTTCACCCACTTAGATTTGAGTTTAGTGCAGGGATATAAATAAGGATCTATTTGCATTTTTCTACATGTAGACATCCAGTTAGACCAGCACCATTTTTTTGAAGATTCGGTCTTTTTTCCATTGTACAGTTTTGGCTTCTTTGTCAAAAATCAAGTGTCCATAAGTAAGTGAGTTTGTTTCTGGGTCTTCAATTAAATTCCATTGATGAAATATTTCAAAAATATGCAAAAGTAAAGATTAATGATTTATATTGCTTAATTATAAAATATCAATTGATAACAATGATGAGGATGTGGGGAATAAAAGTATAATAACAGTGAAAACAAACACAAGGAAACAAAATAAGATCTTTTTATCAGCAATTCAGTTAGATAAAATACATTAAACTATTTAAAGAAAAGATAAAAATCTTCCAAAATAAGAAGTTTTTAGAAATGTAAAAATACTATGCCATTTGCAAGACTGTCTGCATTTGTATCTTTGACCGAAATACTAAAGTGGTTGCTTCTAAAATATTCAGTATGTGAAGAAATTGGTATCTAAATATTCATTGTCAAAATCACTCACCAATTAAAGTTTGTTATATAAGTACTTAGTATTTAAAGCTCTTAGTATTTAAAGTTTTGCTATCTCAAGTATTCAGTCAGTATGAAAGAAATCTCCACTCACAATTAAATCAGCTGCAGTTTGAAACTTTTGGGAGAAAACTCTACTACATTGAAAATGGTTTTCCACTTTTTTCCTGAATGAGTTTGAATAAGAGCTATTACAAAGCTTTTCATTGCATAAGTATTAGATATTGTAAGTGATTTGGATATTATGTAATACTCACAGGGTGATTGCACAGGCTATATGTAACCCTGTGTTAATTAATCCACATTTTCCAGCATTCTGAAATGTGGTATCTGTGAAGGAGGTCTTGAAACTGACATTATCCAATACAAAGATGAAACTATAAATTAGAAATAAAAAGTGGTAAAGTTAATAAAGGCAGTATGAATGGACCTGTGGTTTGCCAGTGTTTGGCAAAGTAGACAGCATCAGGAAATTACAAAAGGCAAGAAACAATGGATCCTATGAACATGAGAGAGCAAAATATAATGTCAAAACATTTAAGGCAATTACTAACAGAATTAAAGGGAAGAAAGGAAAGCTATAAAAATCAGAGCTGAGATGTTATTTCATTCAGTAATAAAGAGTATTTCTAGAAAGAATATTGATAACCAGTTGAGGAATTGAATAGCACCATAATTAGGAAATCTAATGAGTAGACACAGAACATTCTCAAGTACAGGCAGAGTTGTTTTGCAAAAGAAGTGTCAATTGAATTAAAAAAAAATTCACTAATTCAAAATACCATTTTTGGTAGGATAAACAAGATAATATCATACATTAAAAATATACAGAAAAACAGTAGTTTTCAAATATGTTGAATTCTACTGACATACTTTGAAGCATACCATCAGATTTAATAAAAACTCACAAGAGAATTTAAAACATTACAAATGAATGTGAGTAAAAGAGGAAAACTTGCAGCATGCAACGAATTCAGGATTCAAAGGTATATTGCTGTGCATGATTACATTTGAAAGGAAGACATCTTGTAAAAGCTGCCTATATTAACACTTTAGAAATCTACAAAAAGAGACATAAACTAAGCTAATAGCTAACAAAATTACCAGGTAATAGATATTAGTGAGAAGCCATTCACAGTAGCTCATACCTATCTATTCTATCAAGTGATAGGCTGAGGCAGTGGATGTATGATAGAAGTAGCCTCAGTTATTAAGGAATTAATATTATAAATAAATAAAGTTTGTTAAATTGATACTTAAGTGTAAACTGCATCAACTGACAAAATAGACACAGATTAAAAAATAAAAAAATAAAAAAACAGTCTAGGGGTTGGGGATTTAGCTCAGTGGTAGAGCCCTTGCCTAGCAAGTGCAAGGCCCTAGGTTCGATCCTCAGCTCTGGAAAAAATAAAAAATAAAAAAAGATAAAAAAAATAAAGAAGGAGAGGGGGACCTCCCCTATCAGTGGACTTGGGGAGAGTCATGCATGCAGAAAGGGGGGGAGGGTGGGACCGGGAGGGGAGGTGGGAGGGGCTTATGGGGGGGATACAAAAGGAATAAAGTGTATTGAATAAAACTTAAATAAAAAATTAAAAAAAAAGTGAATCAGGAGACAAGATAGCTCAGCAGTTAAAAGCACTAGCTGTCAAGTTTGATAACCTGAGTTTGATTCCCAGAACCCACCAAGTGGAAGGAGAGAACTGGCTTTCACAATTTATCTTCTGATCTCCATCCATATACTACTCTTTAAAATAAACTAAATTTTTAAAAAGAAAAAAAAAGATAAAAAATAAAAATTAAAAAAAAAACAGTCTAGAAAAGAAAGATGACACCCTTAAATTTATTTGTACTTCTTTTCAAGATTATATATAAAAAATGACCCTGGGATTTCACCTTACACCTATTGTATAACCACTTTGAAAATCAATCTGGCTCTTTCTCAGACAATTAGGAGTCTAGCTACCTCAAGATCCAGGTATACAACTCCTAGGCATATATCCAAAATATGCTCAAGTATACAACAAGGACATTTGCTGAACCATGTTTATAGCAGCTTTAATTGTAATAGCCAGAATCTGGAAACAACCCAGATGTCTCTCAATTGAGGAATCGATACAGAAATTGTGGGACATTTACACAATGGAATACTACTCAGCAGTTAAAAACAGAGAAATCATGAAAAAATGCAGGCAAATGGATGGAACTAGGAAAGAAAGTCCTGATGTATTCCAGAAGCAGAAAGTCACACATGCTATACATTCACTTATAAGTGGATACTAGACCTATAAGATAGAATAAACATACTAAAATCTGTACACCTAAAGACACTATGCAAGAAAAGGACCCTGGGTAAGATGTTCAGTCCTCATTCAGAAAGGCAAATGGGACAGACATCAGAAGGAGAAGAAAGTAGAGAACAGGACAGGAGCCCACCACAGAGGGCCTCAGAAAGACTCTACCCCGCAATGTATCTAAGCAGATGCTGAGGTTCATAGCCAAATATTGGGCAGAGTTCAGGGAATCTTATGAAAGAAGTGGGAGCTAGAAAGACCTGAAGGAGACAGGAGCTCCACAAGGAGAACAACAGAACCAAAAAATCTGGGTACAAGTGTCTTTTCTTAGACTGATACT
The DNA here is from genome assembly GCA_010120015.1 of Rhombomys opimus. Classification (NCBI taxonomy): domain Eukaryota; kingdom Metazoa; phylum Chordata; class Mammalia; order Rodentia; family Muridae; genus Rhombomys; species Rhombomys opimus. Next base: position 130,502 of record REGO01001136.1, read on the forward strand.
CCAACCAAGGACCATTCATGGATATAACCTAGAACCCCTGCTCAGATGTAGCCCATGGCAGCTCAGTCTCCAAGTGGGTACCCTAGTAAGGGGAACAGGGACTGTCTCTGACATGAACTCAGTGGCTGGCTCTTTGATCACCTCCCCATGAGGGTGATGGGGGGCCAGCCTTACCAGAAAACAGAGGAAGATGCAGCCAGCCCTGGTGAGACCTGATAAACTAGGTTCAGATCAGTGGACTGTGGGAGGCACATGGGAGGAGAAGTGGGAGGAGAGTGGGATTGGGAGGGAGTGATGGAGGGGGCTAGAGCTCGGATACAAAGTGAATAAACTATAATAAATAAAAAGTAAGTTAAAACAATAAGAGGGCATACTGGTTTGGTATATGAATACATGTTTGGATTTATTTAGGCACAATTTTATTTTCCACTTTAGAATTATATATTTACTCTACATTAATCATTAATTTAATCACAATAATGCTAAATTTAAATAAGCATAGCTCCTGTTCTCTGGTGCATAAAGGACAAATTTTAATTACAAACTAAAAAGTCTTTTAGAAAGAACTACATGAAAACTAAGAAATATTGGTAAGATAAGGAAATTTATATTCTATATAGTTAATCATTACAAAGTGAGAGACAGATTTCATCATCATAAGAGTAAAAAGCATGTGGGGAAATGTTTTGTTCTGTGTGATATTCAGGAATTCCAGAACAGTATCTAGCACCTAATATCTGCTCAAACACTATGAGGAAAGAAAATAATTTTGATAAAATGCACTTAAACAGTAGGAAGTTCAGAGAACTAATTTAAAAATATGCCTGTTAATAACTTAATCATCCTGTTGTTTTTACTTTAGTTGTTTCAGTTGATTGAACTGAGAGCATCCAACTTGGCATTACATTTGACTAGAAATGATGATGACCTCTCTGATCATATACTGATTACTTTGACGAAGCAAAGGCAATTTTTCTTTTTTAAATTTTGATTTATTTATTACAATTTATTCACTTTGTATCCTGCTGTAGTTCCCTCCCTCATCTCCTCCCAGTCCCATCAACCCTCCCTTTTCTCTCTCTATGCTCTTTCCCTAGTCCACTGATAGGGGAGGACCTCCTCCCCTTCTATATGACCCTAGCCTATCATGTCTCATCAGGGCTGATTGCACCAGCTTCCTCTGTGGCTGGCTAAAAGCTCTACCTCCCATGTGAAAGGTGATAAAACAGCAGGCTTGGCCATACTACCAAAAACAATCAACAGACTCAATGCAATTCCCATCAAAATATCAACACAATTTTTTTAGAGACCTTGAAAGAACAATTCTCAAATTCACATAGAAAAACAAAAACTCATAATAGCTAAAACAATCTTGTAGAATAAAAGATCTTCTGGCAGTATCTCCATCCCAGCGCCCAACCTTTACTATAGAGCAACAGTAATAAAAACTTCATGCTACTGGCATAGAAACAAATTAGTATATCAATGGAATCGAATTGAAGACCCAGAAATAAACCCACACACCTACAGAATCTTAATTTTTTACAGAGAAGCCAAAAACATACAACGGAAAAAAGACAGCATCTTCAAAACAATAGTGCTAGTCTAACTGATGTCTACATGTAAAAAAATAATGCAAAGTGGTAGTGTTTCTTAAGAAAATGTTTTAACACAGATTTAAGCCTAGACGTTATGAGAAAGAGAGAAAAATGCAATATAGGACAGTGCACTTTGTATCTAGCCACTTTGCTGAAGGTATATAAATCAAAGAATCTAATTAAAAATAGGGTACAGAGCTAAGCAAAGAGTTCTCAACAAAGGAATATCAAATGGTTGAGAAGCACAAAATATTGTTAACTGTCCTTAGTCCTTAGGGTTTTACTATTCTAAGATTCCATCTTACACCCATCAAAATGGCTAAGATCAAAAACTCAAGTGACCTTGTGGAGCTTCTGTTCTCTCCAAGTCTTACTAACTCTTTCTTCTTTCATATGATTCCCTGCACTCTGCCCAAAGTTTGGCCATGAGTCTTAGCATCTGCTTTGATACACTGCTATGTAGAGTCTTTCAGAAGCCCTCTATGTTAGACTTCTAACTTGCTTCTCTGGGCACAGGAGCTTGTCTGAGACTGATTATCCAACCCGGGACCACGCATGGATATAACCTAGAACACCTGCTCGGACATATCTCATAGCAGCTCAATATCCAAGTGGCTTCCTAGTAAGGGGAATAGGGACTGTCTCTGGCATTAACTCTGCAGCTAGTGCTTTGACTTACCCACCCCCCTCCCCGTGGGAGGAGCAGCCTAGCTAGGCCACAGAGGAGGACATTGCAGCCAGTCCTGGTGAGACCTGATAAGCCAAGTTCAGATGGAAGGGGAGGAGGACCTCCCCTATCAGTGGACTTAGTATGGGGCTGAGAGAAGAAAGGTGGGATTGAGAGGGAATGAGGGAGGGTGCTACAGCTGGGGTACAAAGTAAATAAACTATAATTAATATAAAAATGAAAATTTAATTTAAAAAAACTCAAGTGACAGCACGTGCTGGAAAGGATGTGGAGAAAGGGGAAACCCTCCTCTATTGCTCATCAGAGTGCAAACTTCTACAACCACTCTGGAGAACAATCTGGTACTTTCTCAGAAAATTGGGAATAGCTCTACCTTAAAACTCAGCAATACCACCCCTGGGTATTTCCCAAAATATCTTCTTCCAAATCATTAGGGCACTTGCTCAACTACGTTCATAGTAGCTTTATTCATAGTAGCCAGAATCTGGAAGCAACCTAGATGTCCCTCAACCAAAGCAATGGATAAATAAACTGTGGTACTTTCATACAACTGAATACTACTCAGCTATTAACAAGGACATTGGGGGGGGGTGATTCAAGTTGGCATCAACCAACACTGAAAGTATCTGTGGGGCACAGGATCGAAACTCCAAAATTGGTGAGTGAAGGGTCAGCTAAAGGCTTCCTGGGCGAGAGGGTACAATCAGTGCACTGGGTCAGTTTGGATTCAGGCCAAACGTGGACTTCTCCAGGGACTGAGTGGCAAATATTCAATCTCCCTGAACTTTTCCTTGTCCCAAGCATGAATCTCCCTGCTGTGCTGAGGCTGCCTGCACTGGTTTCTGGTCCAAGCAGGGCCTTCCTGCTTAGCTGAGGCAGCAGCGGTTGCCCCAGGCACAAGCCTCCATGCACAGTGACTAAAATGGCAGAGGCAGGCCTCCCAAAGCTGCAGCTGCAGTTGGGCAGGAACCTCTCCTCTTAGTGACTATAACTGTACAGGCTGGCTTCCCAGGGCTGCAGCTGCAACAGGCCTGCAAAAAGCCCAAGCAGGAGCTTCCATGCTCAGTGACTAAGACTACAGAGGTAGCTACCCCAAGTACAGGCCTCCCTGCCCTGAGGCCAAACAGTGGACACCATGAGCTGCTTGCTGTCTTACACTCTGATTTGCCCCTGCATGCCCAAATCTACAGAGGTAAGAATAACCAATATACTACAAGAAATGGAAGAAAGAATCTCGGGTATGGAAGATATAATGGAAGAAATTGATGTATCCGTCAAAGAAAATGTTAAATCCAAAAAATTCCTATCACAGACCATCCAAGAAATCCAAGAAAATATGAAAAGACAAAACCTAAGAAAAATAGGAATAGAGGAAAAAAAAAAAGATCCCCTTCTCCAAGGCCCAGAAAATATTTTCAACAAAATCGTAGAAGAAAATTTCCCCAACTGAAAGGCAAGGTCAATAAGCATACAAGAGGCCTATAGAACACCTAATAAATTAGACCAGATAAGAAAATCCTCCCGCCACAAAATAACGAAAACAGTAAGTATACAGAACAAAGGAAAAATACTAAAAGCTGCAAGGGAAAAAGGTCAAGTAACATATAATGGCAAACCCATTAGAATCATACCTGACTAACCAAGCAAGTGAAAGACCTGTTTGAGAAAAACTTCAAGTCTCTGAAGAAAGAAATTGAAGAAGGTATCAGAAGATGGAAGGATCTCCTGTGCTCATGGATTGGTAGGATTAATATTGTGAAAAGGGCCATCCTGCCAAAAGCAATCTACAGATTCAATGCAATTCCCATCAAAATACCAACTCAATTCTTTACAGACCTTGAAAAAAAGATTCTCAGCTTCATATAGAGAAACAAAAAACCCAGAATCTCCAAAACAATCCTGTACAACAACAGATCATCTGGAGGTATCTCCATCCC
>REGO01001136.1:136681-162638 GCA_010120015.1 Rhombomys opimus
CAATAAGACAACTAATGAAGGTCAAGCCGATACAAATCAGAAATGAAGAGGTCAAAGTTTCACTATTTGCAGATAATATGATAGTATACATAAGCGACCCGAAAAAATTACCAGAGAGCTCCTTCAGCTGATAAATACCTTCAGCAGAGTAGCTGCACATAGGCATATATCCAAAATATGCTCAAGTACACAAGGATATTTGCTCCACCATGTTTGTAGCAGCTTTATTTGTAATAGCCAGAAGCTGGAATCAACCCAAATGTCCCTCAGTTGAGGAATGTCTACAGAAATTGTGGTACATTTACACAATGGAATACCACTCAGTAATTAAAAACAAAGAAATCATAAAATTTGCAGGCGAATGGTGGGATCTAATAATGATCATCCTAAGTGAGGTATCCCAGAAGCAGAAAGAAACACACAGATTATACTCACTTTTAAGTGGATATTAGACATATAATATAGGATAATCATACTAAAAACTGTACACCTAAGGAAGCTAATCAAGAATGAGGACCCTGGTAAGCTGGTCAATCTTTCATTCAGAAAGACAAATCAGATGGAGATCAGAAGAGGGAGAAAACAGGGAACAGGACAGGAGCCTATCAGAGAGGGCCTCTGAAAGATTCTACCCATAGGTTATCAAAACATATGCTGAGATTCATAGCCAAGCTTTGAGCAGAGTGCAGGGAATCTTATGAAAAAAGGGAGAGATAGTAAGACCTGGAGGGAACAGGAGCTCCACAAGGAGAGAACAGAACTAAATAATCTGGACACAGGGACACTTTTTGAGACTGATACTCCAAACAAAGACTGTGCATGGAGATAACTTAAAACCCCTGCACAGAAGTAGCCCAAGGCAGCTCAGTGTCCAAGAGGGTTCCCCAATGTCCAAGAGGGTTCCCCAATAATAGGCCCAGGGAGCATCACTGACATGAACTCAGTGGCTGGCTCTTTGATCACCTCCCCCTTAGGAGGGAGCACCCTTACCGGTCCACAAAGGAAGACAAAGAGCCAATCCTAATGAGACCTGAAATGCTATTGTCAGATGGAAGGGGAGGAGGACCTCCCCTATCATTGAGCTGGAGGAGGGTCATAGGAGAAGAAGAACAAGGAAGGGTGGAATTGTGAAAGGATGGGAGAAGGGGCTACTGCTGGAATACAAAGTGAATAAAATGTAATTAATAAAAATAAAATTAAAAATTGAGAAAGTACTTGCAAACCTAATCCAAAGACAGATATCATCCATCATGACCAAGTAGAATTCATCCCAGGCATGCAGGGGTGGTTCAATATACAGATATCCATCAAGATAATCCACCATATAAACAAACTTAAATGACAAAAAGAAATTTGACAAAATCAAACACCCATTCATATTTAAAGTCTTAGAGAAATCAGGGATACAAGGCATATATATAAACATAGTAAAGACAACATACAGCAAGCCTAAAGCCAACATCAAACTAAATGGAGAGAAACTTAAATCAATCCCACTGAAATCAGTAACTAAGCAAGGCTGCTTTCTCTCTCTTTCCATATGTCTTCAACATAGTACTTGAAGTCCTAGCTAAAGCAATAAGACAACTAATGAAGGTCAAGCCGATACAAATCAGAAATGAAGAGGTCAAAGTTTCACTATTTGCAGATAATATGATAGTATACATAAGCAACCCGAAAAAATTACCAGAGAGCTCCTTCAGCTGATAAATACCTTCAGCAGAGTAGCTGGACGTACAAAATTATCTCAAAAAAAAAAAAAAAGTCAGAAGTCCTCTTGTATTCCAAATGCAAAAGGGCTGAGAAAAAAAAAGAGGCAAACAACACCCTTCACAATAGCCACTAATAACATATAGTGCAGTGAATTGACTCTGACTGAGCAAGTGAAAGACCTGTTTGAAAAAAAAAACAAAAAACTTCTATTCAATGACGAAAGAAACTGAAGAAGATACCAGAAGATGGAAAGATCTCCAATGCTAATGGATCAGTAGGATTAACATATTAGAAATGGCCATCCTGCCAAAAGCAATCTATAGACTCCATGGAATTCCCATCAGAATACCAACACAATTCTTTACAGACCTTAAAAGAACAATTCTCAATTTCGTATGGAAAAACAAGAACGACAACAAAAATCCCGAAATGCTCAAACAATCCTGTACAACAACAGATAATCAGGAGATATCTCTGTCCCTGATTTTAAACTCAACTACAGAGCAATAGGAATAAAAACTGCATGGTACTGGTAAAGAAACAGAAAGTCATATCAATGGACTCGAATAGAAGACCCAGAAATAAACCCGCACACCAGCTGATACTTGATTTTTCACAAAGAAGCCAAAACCATTCAATGGAAAAAAGACAGTATCTTCAACAGATGGTGCTGGTCTAATTTGATATCTATAAGCAGAAAAATGCAAATAGATCCATATTTATCAGAGGGCACAAAATTAAAGTCCCACTGGATCAAAGACCTCAACATAAACCAGACACACTAAATAGGTTAGAAGAAAAGTGGGGAAGAGTCTTGAACTCATTGGCACAGGAGACATCTTCCTGAACAGAACATCAACAACATAGGCTCAAAGATCAACAATCAATAAATGGGACCTCATGGAACTGAACAGATTCTGTAAAGCAAAGGACACTGTCATCAGAACAAAATGAGAGCCTGCAGTCTGAAAAAGTATCTTCACCAACCCTATATCTGAGAGAGGGCTGATATTCAAAATATATAAAGAACTAAAGAAGTTAAAAAGCAACAAATCAAGTAATCCAATTTAAAAAATGGGGTACAGAGCTACACAGGGAATTCACAATAGGGGAATATTGAAAGGCAGAGTAACACTTAAGAAATGCTCAACATCTTTAGTCCTTAGTCATCAAAGTAATGCAAATATCCCTGATATTTCACCTTTCACCCATCAGAATGGCTAAGATAAAAAACTCAAGTGACAACACATGCTGGGGAGGATGTGGAGAAAGGTGAACCTTCCTCCATTGCTGGTGGGAATGGAAACTTATACAACCATTTTTGAAATCAATCTAGTGCTTTCTCAGATAATTAGGAATAGTGTGTCCTCAAGATCCAGCTATACCACTCCTAGGCATATATCCAAAATATGCTCAACTACATAACAAGGACATTTGCTCAACTGTGTTTGTAACAGCTTTATTCATAATAGCCAGAAGCTGGAAACAACCCAGATGTCCCTCAAAGGAAGAATGGATACAAAAAAAATTGTTGTATATCTACACAATAGTATACTACTCAGCAATTAAAATGAAGGAAATCATGAAATTTGCAAGCAAATGGTGGGTAATAGACAATATCATTCTGAGTGAGGTAATCTAGAATAAAAAAGACACAGATGGTGTATAGTCACTTATAAGTGGATATTAGACATATAATATTATAGGAAAAACATGCTAAAATATGTACAATTAAAGAAGATAAGCAAGAAGGAAGACCCTGGGTAAGATGATCAATCCTCACTCAGAGAGGCAAGGGGGAAGGACCTCAGTAAAGGGAGAAAATAATCAACAGGACAGGAGCCCACACAGAGGGCCTTTGAAAGACTCTACCCAGCAATGTATCAAAGCAAATCTGTAGACTCATAGCCAACGTTTGGGCAGAGTTCAGGGAATCTTCTGAAAGAAGGGGGAGATAGTGAGACCTCGAGGGAACAGGAGAGCAACAAAAACAAAAAGTCTGTGCACAGGGGTCTTTTCTGAGACTGACACTCCAACCAAGGACCATATATGGAGATAACCTAGAAACCCTGCACAGAAGTAGCCCATGGCACCTCACTGTTCTCCAAGTGGGTTTCCTAGTAATGGAACAAGGACTGTCTCTGATATGAACTCAGTGGTTTGCTCTTTGATCACCTCCTCCTGATAGGGAAGCAGCCTTATCAGGCCATAGAGGAAGACAATGCAGCCATTCCTTATGAGACATGATAGGCTAAGATCAGATGGAAGGAGAGGAGGACCTCCCCTCTCATTGGACTTGGGGAGCTTCATGGGAGGAGAAGAGGGAGAATATGAGTGAGGGTGCTAGAGTTGGGATATAAAGTGAACAAACCATAATTTATTAAATATATATATTGCTAGACAACATAAACAACAAATGAAAAAACAAAAAAAAAGAAAGAAAAAAAAACCCAAAAACCCAAGGACATTATGAATTTTCCAGCAAATGGAAGGAACTAGAAAAAAAAAATCATCCTTAGTGAGGTAATCCATACACAGAAAGACACACATGGTATATATTCACTTGTAAATGAATTTTAGCTATATAGTACCAGGACAATCATATTACAACTCACAGAACCAAAGAAGATGAGTAACAAGCATGACCTAAGGGAGAATGATTAACTCTCACTCAGAAGATGAAATAGGATGAACAGCAGAACTGGTTGAAAAATGGGAGCAGAGCAAGAGAGGGAGCACAGAGAGAAATAAAGGTGGATATCAGATCAGGGGAGGGTCGGGGCAGGAAGAGAGAGGGCTTGCATAGAGAAGGGACACCATTGTGCATGTGCTTCTCTGTGACAAGCTGGAGGTCTAAGACAGGGTAGGCTCCTGGGAAGATGGTGACTCTAGCTGAGACTCCTAGTAGCAGGAGTCATGGAGACTGAAGAAGCCACCCTCTAACTAGGCACAACTCCTAGTGAAGAGAATACCACCTCATCCACAAAACTGTCGACTCAAAATTTATACCCTGCCTACAAAATGTGGAAGAACAAATATAGAGCAGAGATTGAAGAAATGTACAGTGACTGGTCCAACTCAAGACTGACCCCAAGGGAGACCTGTCATTATTAGTGATACTCTGCTATGCTTAAAAACACAGGAGCCTAGCATAGCTGTCCTCTGAATTGCTCCACCCAGCAGCTGATGGAAACAAATACAGAGACCCAAAACCAAACTTTAGGTGGAGCGCAGGGAGTCTTGTGGAAGAGTGGAGAAAGGCTAGAAAGACCCAGAAGGGACAGGAGCTTCCCAAGGAGACTAACAGAGCCAACCAACCAGGACCCAGGGGAAACTGTGGAGACTGAAGTACCAGCCAAGGACTATGCATACACTAGACCTAGGTCCTCTGCACAGACATAGCCTATGGGCAGTGTGGTCCTCATGTAGTTTTCCTAGTAAAGGGAATTGGTGCTCTGACATGGACTCTGTTGCCTGCTTTTTGCTCACTTTCTTCTGGCAGGGCTGCCTCTCCAGACCACTGAGGAAGAGGCTGTGCTCAGTCCTGATGCTTCTTGATATGCTGGAATGGTGGGGCTCCTCTTCTCTGAGGAATAGGAGAAAGAGTATAGAAAAACAAACAAACAAACAAACGAATGGAGGGTGGGACTGGGAGGAGAGGAGGGAGGAGCTAGTCTTTAGTTAGCAGTCATGTTGCATCATGAATATATTTTACATACTAACATATTGGTAATACACATTAAAAACATAAACTGAATATTCATCATTAATACGTTTGTATGGTAACAGTACACTTGAATTTTTACATCTGTAGCACCACAGATAAGGTTACTGTCATGACTGTACTCAGTGAGGTATGTGTTATTTATTTAAATATGCCTAAGGGGCTAGCCACATTCACTAAACGTTAGGTAGAACAGCTAGCCTAATGAGGGTCAATAGATTTTAAGAAGCTTCTTTTCTGTTAGTCTAAAATCAACCATGATTTGGAGACAGTTGTCACCACAGTTTAAAGATAAGAACATGGACCAGAGAAGCATCTTGCCAGATTATGAAGGTAAAAAGTAGCAGATGTGGAATTCAGGTTTGCATATTTTGTCTTTAGAATATATACCCTACAGAAATATTGGGTAGGGAATTTTCTTATATCCTAGTATGTCTTCAGTTTAGTTAGGTACATAGCTGGTATGTCCTCAACCAGCTCTGACCTCACAGTGGCTGTGATAACAAGGCAGGCAGGGTACAATCTCTGGGATAACGTTTCTTCTTTGTGCATCTACTTGAAAAGGTGGCATGAATGCCTCCACTGTGGTTAGTAGATGTTCCAGTGTTTTCTTAAAAAGAAAAAACAAAAAAAAAAACAAAACAAAAACAACAACACAACAACAACAAAACCTTGAGATGATTTTACAATGATGACACTGAAGTTAGAAAAGCCTCTGTTTTAGCCAAAACTAAAGCGCCGTCCAACAACAAAAACATTGAGCTTTTTTATCCCAATATTTCAAAATTGTAAACAGTGGTCATGGCTACTACATATTTTCAGAAATCAATTAAGGAAAATTTAAAGTATAAAAGTTATCAAGATTTTATACAAACAAGATACCTACAAATATAATAACACTTTTATAATAGAAGTCTGTTTTATAACATTTATAGTCTGTTACATTAATTACAGCTATCCAAAAGTATAGGTCAGTCTTAAGAAAAGCTGTAGAAGCAATCCTGCTAAGCCACAGAGGAGGACTTTGCAGCCAGTCCTGAAAATACCTGATAAAACAGGGTCAGATGAAAGGTGAGGAGGTCCTCCCCAATCAGTGGACTTGGAAAGGGGCAGGGAGGAGATGAGGGAGGGAGGGTGGGATTCGGAGGGAATGAGGGAGTGGGATACAGCTGGGATACAGAGTTAATAAAATGTAACTAATAATAAAAATAAAAAATAAAAATAAAAAACAAAAAAGAAAAGCGGTATTCTGTTCAACAGATGCAGAAAAGCAATATTCATAAATGGTTAGACAGTGTATTACAGTTAAAAATGACAATTTTGGCCCAAAATACATTTTTATAATTTGAGGGTAAATACTGGGTTAGTGGAGTTAAGAGTATTTTCCTTTGCTTCCAAAAGGAAAGGAATCCTTTAGTATATATAGCACACATACAAGTCAATTTTCTGCCTGCTGTGCAAGGCATTCTCCCTGAATGAGAGACAATGGGACCAGATGTCATTTCATATCTGTCTAGTGTAGGTCTTTAAAGCAAATTTTCAGTGCTGAAGAGATTTTGATTTCAGGGCTTTTAGCTTACGCCTCAGAGAATATGAAGTTAAATGATGGCCCTGTTTGAAAGCCAATATGAATGCTTGCATGTAAATCCCTACTAGTTACTCTGGTTGAATAACTGTATGCTAGGATTTGACCCTTTGCTCTATTGTGTTGAAAACTCGTTCATATTTCACTAAACACTGTCCATGTGCCAGACTTTATGTACATTAGCGTAAGTCAAGGGTGAGAAAAACAGACTATACTTCCATTCTTTAGCAAAGATGTAGCACACACCTGGAGGTGATTTGCATGAGCAATTAGGTAATCACAAAATGAATGAGAAACGGCATGTGGAAGAAAATTCTGGGAACACGGCAGAGTTATGACTGGAAGTTTGAAAGAGAAGGGCAGTGTTTTGAGAAAGGCTAATTTTGAATCAAGAGACTCTGAGGGCTTGGAAGCAGATGGCAGGCCAGAGAGCGCACAAGACCAGACCGTCTGGGATGAGAAGCATGAACAGCACTGTTATCAGAGGTGTTAGCTCTTATGAATGACTTTGTGGTCTTGGGACTTTATTGACAAGAGCAAAAGCCACTGTGGGATTTTAAAATAGATTATCATGCTCAGACTTGCACTGAAAAAAATCACAGCATTTTAACATGGGAAATATACGAGAGTGCAGGAGGAGATAATGGGCAATATTGGGGCATGCTCAGGCACTACAATTCACTAAAAGGAAGCACAAGTGGTCTGTAAAATTGGAAACAGAAAAATTTTATATTTGGCACATGTTGCCATAGATATAGACATCTACTGGAGACAGAGAGGTACTTTGATATGGCAAGTAAAAAATAAATAAATAAAAACTAACATGTTGGCAAGAAAAAGAGCCAATTAAGGAGTCTGTATCTGGTACAGTTTTACCAGTTAGTTTTATCCAAGTGCTGGAACCAGTTTTTTTTCCTACGTGCTGCGCAAATTCAATGCTAATCAAGAAAATATAAAGGCTTTAATCAATCGCTGTTATATTTTATTTTTCTTCATTAAACTTGTGCTATTATTATTTAATATGTGTATATGATACATTCTGTTTACCCTCTCCCAGTACCCTCCTTTATCTCTCTCCCACATCTGTCATTTCCTTCTTACCTACAGGTTCCTTTCATGTTTTTTTTTTTAATCTATTTTATTTTTTGTGATATTGTTATTTTTTTTTTGTGATCCTCTGATTTTAACCAGGACCATCTGTGTAGTCATATGTTTGGAACTATCTATGGAGGCCACCTGTTTAAAGCTTTCCAGTTTACACAACTAAAGGAAATGGCTCTTTCTTCCTGAGCCAATAAATTGCCAGTAATTCAGCATGGATGGTTAAAGCACCATGAACTTCCTCCATAATTCTTGATTGGCTACCGATAGGCCCAGACCTATGCAAGCAGCCTTAGCTACTGAATATTTATGTTTACACTGGTTGTGCTATGCCACATTTTCAATATCCACTCATAAGTTTAAGTACAATTTAGTTGTTTCTATTATCTAGTAGCAATGAACATGGCTGAGATATCTCTATTGGAGTAGATGGCAAATCCATTAGTCATTTAGCTCTTTGACAATTCTCCCGATTAATTTACTTAGTAGCTATGCCAGTTTGCATTTCCAAAACATTGAACAAAGTTTCCTCTTTCCCCACATCCTTAACAGTATTTGCTAGCAGGTATTTTTTTGATGTTAAACATTCTGCTTGTGAAGATCAATCTCCAAATAGTTTTAATTTTTATTTCTCTGATTCATAAGGAGGATGAACAGTTTTAAGATATTTCATAACCATTTTCATATCATCTTGTGTGAATTCTATGCGTAAAGCCATAGCCCAATATTTGATCAGGCTCTTTGTTTTCCTAACTTTTGTCTTTTGGTTTTTGTTTTTTAATTCTTTGAATAATCTGAAATTTAATCCTCTGTTAGATGCACAGCTAGCAAAGATTTTCTCCATTTTTGTCTTTCTCTTCACTTTATCTTTTCTTTGTTGTACAGAAGTTTCTTAGTTTTATGAGGTACATACATCAATTGTCGGTCTTAATTCAAGAGCCAGTAGAGTCCTATTTAGAAAAACATTTATTAAGTCCTTAAGTGAAGGGCACTTCCTTTTTTTCCTTCTAACAGTCTCAGATTTAATATTGAGATTTTTTTTTCACCCATTTGAAGTGGGTTTGGGGGCAGAGTGATAGATATGGGCCTAATATTATTCTTCTTTATAAGGACATCCAGTTTTTGCAAAATCATTTGGTGTAAAATCATTTTGATGCTCTCATATCTCCACTAAAATTTTGGCACCCTTTTCAAATATGATGCTTCTGTAATCATGTATACTTATGTCCACATCTTCTATTTTATTCCAGGTATTTTGTTTTCTGATTTTGTTCCAGTAGCACACAGTTTTTCTTTTCTCTACTTTTGTATTTTTTATTTAAATGTATATTTTATAGTTTATTCACTTTACATCCCTACTGTAGTACCCCTCCTCATCTCCTCCCAGTCCCATGCTACATCCCTCTTTCTCCCTAGATCCTTCCCTATTTCTCAAAAGGGGGGGGGCAGCTACTCCTCGACTATATGAACCCAGCCTATCAAGTCTCATCAGGACTGCCTGCATTTTCTTCCTCTGTGCCCTGGCAATGCATCCCCACCACCACCACCCTGGAGGGAAGTGAGCAAAGAACAGGCAATAGAGTTCATGTCAGATACAGCCCATGCTCCTCTTAGTAGGGAACCCATATGAAGACTGAGCTGTCTAGCAGCTATATCTGAGCATGGTGTATACTCATGGATACACCATATAATATAGGATAAGCATGCTAAAATCTACAGTCCTAAAGAAGCTAAGCAACAAGCAGGATCATTGGGAAGAGGCTTAATCCTCATTCAGAAGGGCAAATAGGATAGACATTGGAAGCAGGAAAAGACAGGAAACAGGGCAGGACCCTACCACAGAGGGCCTCTGAAAGACTCTACCCAGCAGGTATCAAAGAAGATGCTGAGACTCATAGCCAAACTTTGGGCAGAGTGCAGGAAGGAAGAAAAAAAGGGGAGATAGAAAGACCTGGAGGGGACAGGAACTCCCCAAGGAGACCAACAGAGCCAACAAATCAAAACCCATGGGGTCCTTCAGAAACTGACACACCAAACATGGACCATGAATGAAGAGAACCTATACAGATTTTCTTAAACCATAACTCTGTAAAATAGCTTGAATTTTAACACTACTCCTTTTGCTAAGGATTAATTTCACTATCTGTGGGTTGTTTTATTATTCCATGTGGAATTTAGAATTTTATTCTAGTTCTAGGAAGAATGGCATGGGAATTTTAATTGATATGCCACAGAGACTGTAAATTACTTTTGGTAGAATACTAATTTCTGTAAAAATTATAACAGTCCATGGGCATAAGAGATATATCCATATTCTGTTGTCTTTACAAATTGCTTTCTTCAGATATTTAAGGTTTTCATTTTAGAGGTTTTTCTTTTTAGTTTGCTTCAATCCTTTTAAATTTTATGGTTCTTTTGTAAATTGTTGATCTCTTCTTGGTTTAAAACCTTGCTGTTTTGAAGAAAATCTAGACAATAACTCATTTTATTTTCCCTAGTTTAATGTAATGGAGTATATATTTATAAAGTAATATCCCTTCTAATATTATAAACTTTCATCCCACTATGTGGTCTATTTCAGAGACACTTTTCTGGACTGCTGAGAAGAATGCATAGTCTTTGGTATTTGTATGGAATATTTTGTTGGTACCTTTTAAATTTGTTTGATGTGTGATGCCATTTAATTCTGATATTATGTTTATTTTTCATTCAAATGAGCTATCTACTGGGTAAATTAGAGTATTAAAATCATTTACTACTAAGTTTGCATTAATATGTTTCTTCAAGTCCAGGAACATGATTTTTATGAAGTGAGATGTGCTGGAATTTGAAAGGTATATGTTTAGGATTATAATTTCTTCCTGGATAATTGTTCCCTTTCTTATAAATGTATGCACTTCGTTAGAATTACATGTCCTTCTTTATTTTGATTCGTTTTTTGTTTAAAGTTAATTTTCTGAGATATTAGGATGTTGGGTTTTATGTTGTTGTTGTTTAATTTTGCTTCCTTATTTATTTTCCTTAGAATACTTTTTTCCCCATACTTTAAGATGGTATATATGTTTGAAGTTAAGGTAATTTTTTAAATTTAATTAAATTTGTATTTTTTATATTAATTACAGTTTATTCACTTTATATCCCACCTGTAGCCCCCTCCCTCATTCCCTCTTAAATTTCCTTCCCTCTCTCATCTCCTCCTATGCCCCTCTCCAAGTCCACTGATAGGGGAGGTCCTCCTAAATTCAGCCAGTCCTGATGATACCTGATTAGCTAGGGTCAGATGGAAGGGGAGGAGAACCTCCCCTATCAGTGGACTTGGAGAGGGGAATGGTAGGAGATGAGGGACGGAGGGGGCTACAGGTGGGATACAAAGTGAATAAACTGTAATTAATAAAAGGTGATTTTTTATGGATAAGAAAGGATTATTTTTCTTTCTTAATCAGTTCAATTACATTTAAAGCTATTATTGAAAGATGTGCGTTGATTGCTGCCAAATTCTTGTATGTATTATCAGTCATATTTCCTGATTAGTGTTTATAGTTTCATTTGTTGTCTTCTCCAGCCTCTCAGCTATGCTTATTCTCTCTTCATTCTCAACTATTGCTTTCAATATCTTTGGAAGTACACGTTCAGTAGATGTAATTCTCTTAGCCAGCTTATATCAAGAAAGAAATTGTCTTTCTTCTATAACTATGGCAGATAGTTTTTCTAGGTACAGCATTCTAGGTCGGCATCTCTGATCTTTTAGA
This sequence comes from Rhombomys opimus, assembly GCA_010120015.1. NCBI lineage: Eukaryota > Metazoa > Chordata > Mammalia > Rodentia > Muridae > Rhombomys > Rhombomys opimus. Next base: position 148,554 of record REGO01001136.1, read on the forward strand.
ATCTGAACTATATTACTCCAGGGTTTCATGGCTTTTAAAGTTTCTATTGAGAAATCAGCAGTTATTATGATGGTTTTCCATGTACTTGTGACTTAATTTTTCTCATAAAGGTTTCAATAGCTTCTGTTTGTTCTGTATTTTGAGTATATTATTATTATTATTATTTTATAGTTTATTTACTTTGTATCTCAGTTGTAGCCCCCTCTCTCATCTCTTCCTGGTCCCATCCTCCTTCACTCTTTTCCCCCTCCATTCCTCCCTCCTAGTCCACTGATAGGGGACCACTGATGTCTGACCCTCGCCTGTCAGGTCTCATCAGACTGCCTGGATCCTCTTCCTCTCTGGGCTGATTAGTTTGACCAGTTAGGGTGAAGTGATCAAACAGCAGGCAATGGAGTTCATGCCAGAGATTGCCCCTGCTCCCCTTACTAGGAACCCACATAGAGACTGAGTTACCTACAGGCAACATCTTAGCAGGAGGTCTAGGACCTCTCCATGCATGATCCTTAAGGTCCTTGAGATGCATAAGCTTCTGCAGGGCCCTCTGGGCCCAGCTTTTTCTGCTTTGTTGGTCCTCTTGTGGAGCTCCTCTCCTTTCCCTTCAGCTCTTTCTATCTCCCTCATCTTCCATAAGATTCCTTGCACTCTGCCCAAGTTTAGCTATGAGTCTCTGTATCTCCACCTATTGGGTGGAGTCTTTTAGAGGACATTTGTGGTAGACTCCTGTCCTGTTCTCTCTCTTCTACTGCTTCTGGTATCTATCATGTTTGACCTTTTGAATGAGTATTAAGCATCTTACCTAGAGTACTCCTTGTTGTTTAGCTTCTTCAGGTCTGTAGATTTTAGTGTGGTTGCCCTATACTATATGGCTAATATCTACTTGTAAATGAGTATATACCATGTATCTCTTTCTGATTCTAGGTTAGCTCACTCAGGATGATCATTTCTAGTTCTTTCCATTTGCCTGCAAATGTCATGATTTCCTTGTTTTTAATTGCTGAGTAGTATTCCATTGTGTAAATGTACCACAATTTCTGTATCCATTCTTCTGCTGAGGGACATCTATGTTGTTTCCAGATTCTTAAACCATGTTTGTGGGAAGGTTATTTTCTGTTATTGCTAATTTTGGTGTCCTGTGTACATCTTGTATCTGTGTAGATAAGTATTTAGTTAATTTTCTTTTGTGACTTTTTAACCAAACAGTCATAAAAGATATAGGTAGATAGATAGATAGATAGATAGATAGATAGATAGATAGATAGATAACAGGCAGGCTAGGCTTCATGGTACTTCCTACTCTGGACTGTGACACAAATGTGCACCAAAGTTGAGGTTTGTAGGTAGGATACAGCAAGGTAAACTTAGGGTTCATAGTAATGCCTATTCCAGAGGGTGAGGGACTGTGCCAACCTAAGAGGTTGGGAAAAGCCCAGAGGAGTAAGAGTTTGTGAATCTCACCAAACACCCAGTACAAAGGCATGTGACTCGATAGTTATGGGGTGGGAAAGGATAAAGGTAATCTCTTATATGGGGAATACACCAGACTGGACAGGATATGATGTTGGGTGTAGCAAGTGTAGGGTAGGCACAAGCAAACATTCCAGAGAGGGTGAAGTGAAGTATATGGGATGTGAAACCTGGGTTAGATTAGGGAAAGTGAAAAAGGACTAAGGTATAGGAAATTTACCAGACCTGACCAGAGGACAAGTTGTAAGAACAGGGACAAGCCTAGAGGTTGGGAACATCACATGAGAAAGTTTTAATTTGAACTTTAACAACTCAGTTATCCAAGCACTCAAATATGTTGAGAAATTGTATGTTTCTCAAGTCTACAAATGGTGTAGGGACAAATTTTCTCATTTTTTCATTTAATAAATTGAGTCAGATTTCAAATTAACTGTTTTGTGTAATTGATTTTAAGTCTACTTAATATTAAGTCCACTTAAATATTCTAAAGAAAACCTTTGCTTCAGAAATATACTTTGTCCCTCTTTCATAGAAGCCCACAAAATCATTCTGTTCGGTCTATCAAAATCGTATTGCATAATTGTTTCTCTGACACATAATTTGAAGTCAAAGTGAAAAGGATGATTAAAGCCATAATTCAACCACAGATTTACATAATTTAATTGGTAAGCTAATTGCCTTACTCTATTCTCTAAAGAGGAGAGGTTTGTCTGTACAACCCCTCAGACCACATAGCTAATCACAGAAAAATATCAATAATTGGAAATAAAAAGTCATTCATAAAAGATTCAACCTTCAAAAATATACTAAAATTTTCACTGGCTTATAATACCTGGTATATACAAATAATTCATAAATAATCTTCCTGGTAAATAATATAAATATATGTAAGTTAATTCACATGAAGTATTTACTTTAAAATATTAATGCTAACTATTGTATTAGAAATAGCAATTATTGTCTCATTAAATATTCCATATGAAATTCTTTATTTTTTTAATAACAAGGGTAATTTAACTCTACCAGCTTATTTTACTAAATGTTATCAATAAAGAGTTTATGAAATTTATTCAGTTCCAGAAACTAGTGCTGAAGACTGTGTAAATGGCTGAGTAAACTTTTGCTTATCAAGCACAGGAACACAAGCTTAGCAACCCAGAATCTAAGAAGACTGGAAACAGTGTTGTTCAACTGTAGACCAGCCCAGGAAGATCATGGGGCAGGTGGATCCAGAGGGCCTGCCAGCCGGTTACTAGAGCTGAAACAACAAGATCCAGATTCCATGAGAGGTGCTCCATAACTAAGGGAAGGAAGTTATTAAGAAAGATGTCTTAAATAAGGTTGTATACTATCTTATTTAGATATCAGAAAGGCTGTTAGTGATGGAAACTCAGGAGAGCATCCTCTGGAAAGTACCTGATGAAGAATGCACAGTGGTCACTGATTCACATCAGTGTCCATCAAGGAGTCACAGCTGGATTCTGTCAAGGTCCCTTGGACAGTCACAGGTGCAATGCTGGCATGGCAGAGAGCTGCCTTCAATGGTGCTATGTGGTTGCATTGGACTGAAGAAAGGCATCCAATAAAACCCAACGTGTTTGCTCTAGCAACTTCTGGATCTAACCCAAGAGTCTCTGCAATGAATAAAAAGAACCACAGGTTTGAGTTTCAAAAAAAGAAAAAGAAAGATGTCTTCTCAAAAAACTTCTAATTTACACTTGCACCCACATAGATAAGTGCAAGCATATATAAATATAACACACATGTTTATGATTTTTCCCTTTAATGCTATCAATCAACAGCATGTTATATTTTATAAATATTCTTTGATTTTTTTTGTTTTTGACAGCAAGGCTGTGAAGTTTTATTTGAGTATAAGCAAATTCAGTTTCTAACAGGAATCAGAGAAGAGATGGTTGGCTTACAAGGTACATGGCAATCTAAATGCAAGACACTAATAGCTGCATGCCTGTAACAGGCACTTTTATTTTTTTATTACAGTTGTTATCACTCTTGCCTTACTTGTTCTCACAGACTAAATAGCTGAGCTGTGATCATATACAATTCTTGCTCATATAAGATGTGATGACTATTATGAAAATTGGCACACGACAGTCACTTAAGTTATTTTCAAAAATTTACCCTAGTTAATTCAAACTTTTGGATAAGTCAGTTACTGTTAGTGGAGATCTGCCCAAGCTGGGGTGGTGGCAATTTTAAATTTATGCTTACAGATAAGCAAATTCACATAGATATTGTAGTATTTTACGGTTTGTAAATCGACTAATGCTTACTTGTTATTAAGCATAGTTCATGCCTAGTAATGAACATGATGCATTTACAATAAACATCTGACACATTGGCACTGAAATACAGATTCTTGAGTATCCTGATGCCATTGGTGAACCGCATTGGTGTTTAGAGCAGCAGCTTTATGCAACGGCAGCCTTTCACGGTCATGAATCTGCAGACACCACCTCAAGTGGTGACAAGACAGTCAAGTCTGTCTTCTCAGTCATTGTCAGTCACAGACAAACCTGGAGGAATTGCCAAGAGTAGAGGATTATGAACAGATAGTAAATTTGTCAAAAAAAGGCATGCAAGTTAGATCAAACCAAAAAGATTTTAATCTACTACTTTCTAGTTTTCACTGTTGTCATTCAAAGAAATAGTAGAGTGGCAGTGGTTGGGGAAATTGTCTAAAGGGGACACTCAAAAGACCATACATAAATGGAACCAATAGAAACAACATTTCTTTGAAACTTGAGTTGATTTGAGAATCCAGTTAAATAAAAACTGATTGACTGATTGATTTTTTTTTTAATTTTATTTATTTACTTATTTACTTTATATCCTCATCATAGTCCCATCCCTCCTCCCCTCCCCAGTCCTACCTTCTCTTCCCCTTCTCCATTCCTCTTCCCTATTCATCAGAAAAGGGGAGTCCCCCTTCCCACCCATCCCAGTTCATCAAGTCAATTCAGGACTGATTGTGTCCTTCTCTCTTGTGGCTTGGCAAGACAGTCCCTCCAGAGAGAAGTAATTGAAAATGTGGCAAGAAAGTCCATGTCAGTGAGAGCCCCTGTTCCCCCTACATGAAGCCTGAGCCTACACAGCTACATCTGTGTTTTGGGCCTTGGTCCAGTCTATGCAGGGTTTTTCATTGGTGCTTCAGTTTCAGCAGGCCCCTCTTGGCCCTCATTAGTTGTCTCTGTTGGTCTTGTGAAGCTCCTGTCATCTACAGGTCCTTTACCTCCCAAAATTTTTACAAGGCTAGCCACACCTTGCCCAATTTGGCTGTGAGTCTCAGCAACTGTTTCAAGGCACTGCTAAGTGGAACCTCTCAGAGAACAATTCTGCTTGATTCCTGTCTGAAAGCTTAGCAGAATATCCTTAATAGTGGCCGGGATTGGTTCTCTCCCATGGGGTGGGGGTTGGGTTGGGTCAGGCATTGGCTGTACCTTCCTGTCTTTCTCTGTTCTAAATGCTCTATCTTTATGCCCGACCATCTTGCAGACAGGGTGAATTTTGAGTAAAATATTTGGTAGGTGGGTTGGTGTTCCCCTACCTCTACTAGGAGACTTGTCTAGTTAGAGGTTGTCCTCTTCCCTCTCTATGGCCTCTGCTACTAGGTTTCTCTGATAGATTCCCTCTTATATACCCACAAGAGCTCACCCTGATTTTTGTCTCAAGCTTGTCAGAGAGAGGATCTTTCCGTCAGTTCCTCTTTTCTTTACAGGCGTTTCATCCTTCTGCTCTCACTCAGACCAGGTCTGATCTCCACCCTTATATCTTTCTGTGTTTCTCCCCTACCTGATTTCCTCTCTTCAACCATTACCTCTGTCAACTCTATTTCCTTTTGGAGTGAGATTTAAGCATCCACCCTTGTATCCTCCTTGTTATTTTTGTTCTTTGGGTCTGTGCCTCCTAGTATGTTTATCCTGTACTATAAGGCTAAAATCCACTTATAAGTCATTATGATTCATGCATGTACTTATGTGTCTGGATTACCTCACTCAGGATGAGATTTCCAGTTTCCACCTATTTCCCTGCAAATTTCAAGATTTCTTTGTTTTTAATAGCTGAGTAGTATTCCATTGCATAAATGTACCACAGTTGCTTGATCCATTCTTCAGTTGAGGGACATCTAGATTGTTTCCAGATTCTGGATGTAGCTGCTATGAACATAGTTGAACAAGTGTCCTTGTTGTATAGTGGAACATCTTTTGGGTATATACCCAGGAGTGGTAAGCTGGGTCTTGAGGTAGAGATATTCCCAATTTTTTGAGGAGGTGCTAGATTGATTTCCAAAGTGGTTGTACAAGTTTACATTCCTACCAACAGTAGTGTTTCTCTTTCTCTACAACCTTACCAGCATGTGCTGTCACTTAAGTTTTTGATCTTAGCCATTCTGAAGGTGTAAGATGGAATCTCACAGTTGTTTTGATTTGCAATTCCCTGATGACTAAAGACATTGAGCATGTCTTTAAGTGCTTCTCTGCCATTTGATATTCCCTGTTGAGAGTTATGTTTAGCTCTGTGTTCCATTTTTTTTATTGGGTTGTTTTGTTGGTTGCTATTTAATTTTTTGAAGTATATATATATTATATATTATGATATTAGTCTTTTATTGGATGTAAGATTAGTGAAGATTTTTTCCCCAATCTATAGACGGTTTTATCATTCTATTGACAGTGTCCTTGTCCTTACAGAAGCTTTGTTGAGTATTGAACCCAAAACTTTTGCATGCTTACAGACTATGTCATAGTGTTTTCAGGCATTACATTATTATAGGTATTAAGCTAAATAGTGTAAACCTGCTGTCTGATCTTTAGAAGTCTAAGCCTTTTTAGATTGTGTTACATCATTTCAGCAAGACTAAATTGTGTTTTCCTGAATCCCTTTCCTAAACATGAGATTTGGAAAGCAGAGTGGATAAGAAGATAGTGTGTTCTTAAATAGTTAAGTTTACATAATCTATAAATTTTTTAAAAAATTTAATAAAGTTTTTATTTATTACAATTTATTCACTTTGTATCCAAGCTGTAGTCCCACCCTCATCCCTCCCCAAATCTCACCCTCCCTCTCTTCCTCCTCTCCTCCCATGCACCTTCTCTGATACTGGAGGATCTCCTCCTCTTCCATCTTACCCTAACCTATCAAGTCTCATCAGGACTGGCTTCATAGTCTTCCTCTGTAGCTTGGTCAGGTTGCTCCCCCCTCAGGGAGAAGTGATCAAAGAGCCAGCCACTGAGTTCACGTCAGAGACAAACCCTGTTCCCATTATTAGGGAGCCCATTTGGAGACTGAGCTGCCTCTGTGCAGAGTGTCTAGGTTATCTCCAGGAATGGTCCTTGATTGGAGTATCAGTCTCAAAAAAGGCCCCTAGAAGAAGAATTTTTTGGTTCTGTTGTTTTCCTTGTGAAGTTCCAGACCCTTCCAGGTCTTTCTATCTTCCCCTTCTTTCTTTCTTTTTTTTATTTTTTATCAGTTACATTTTATTAATTCTGTATCCCAGCTGTGCCCCGAACCCTCATGCCCTTCTTTCATAAGATTTCCTGCACCTTGCCTAAAGTTTGGATGTGAGTCTCATCATCCCCTTTAATACCCTGCTGGATAGAGTGTTTCAGAGACCCTCTGTGGTATTTTCACCTTCTTCCATTGTCAATCCCATTTGTTTTTCTGAATGAAGATTGAGCATCTTACCCAGGGTCTTCCTTCTTGCTTAGTTTCTTTAGGAGTACAAGTTTTAATATAATTGTATTATATGCTTAATATCCACTTATAAGTGAGTATATACCATGTATGTCTTTCTGCTTCTGGGATACCTCACTCAGGATGACCTTTTCTAATTCCTACCGTTTGGCTGCAGATTTCATGATTTCCTTGTTTTTAATTGCTGAGTAGTATTCCATTATGTTGACAGCCTATGGATTGGGAAAGGATCTTCACCAACCCTATATCTGACAGAATATATAAAGAATTCCGTAAGTTAAACAGCAACAAGTCAAGTAATCCAATTTAAAAAGGGGTTACAGAGCTAAACAGAGAATGCTCAATAGAGGAACATCAAATGGCAGAGAAACAGTTAAAGAGTGCTCAACATCCTTACTTATCAGGGAAATGCAAATCAAAATGACCCTGAAATTTCACCTTAAATCCATCAGAATGGCTAAGATCTAGAAGTCAGGTGACAACACATGTTGAAGAGGATGTGGAGAAATGGGAACCCTTCTCCATTGCTGGTGATAATGTAAACTTGTGCAACCACTTTGGAAATCAATTTGATGCTTTCTCAGACAATTAGAAATAGTGCTACCTCAAGATCCAGCTATATTACTCCTAGGCATATATCCAAAATATGCTCAAGTAAACAACAAGGACATTTGCTCAACCATGTTCATAGCATCTTTATTTGTAATAGCCAGAATCTGGAAATAGCCCAGATGTCCCTCAATTGAGGAATGGATACAGAAATTGCGATACATTTACACAATGGAATAATCTAGAGTTTTGACTTTCACTGTCAGATAGCTGAAATGACTCTATTCATAGCCAATTTAATTTCCCAGTTTAAGAAGAGCTGTTTACCTTGAAATATTTACCAATTCTAATTCATAATACCATCCTCTGTACATTGAAAAGGGCTAAAGCTTTTCTAATTTGTCTTCAACACAAATGTAAGAAGTATGGAAATAAAACTGATTATTTGTTTGCTCAAGCCTGAAGTAAATCCCATGTTAATAAAGAATCTTTCCCAGAGGTAACAAAGTGTTTTTGCAAGTGCCACATCAGAGCTCCCAAGAACTGGAGATGCGAGGGCACTCCTGTTTAGGAGAAAATCTAACAAAGCAGTCAGGGAGTGCCCCAAGGCTGTTCTGTTCATCAGGTTTTGAGTTATTGTAAGTATTTTCTTACAGTGCTTTTTTTCCAGGCCATCTATTCTAGATACTTGTATCTAGAATACTTGTATCTAGCTAATGTATAATTTTGATTACTCATTTGTAATTTTCTGATATAATTGTTTAAAATGATTTTATATCTCCAAAAATTTTTATGGAAACCAAAACAAAGGAAATTAAAAACATATTATTTATGTTTTATGGATGATGTTAAATCTTTTACAATTAGCAAGATTATTTTATTTATTTACTTCTTTAATTTTTTGCTTATATTGAAAATAGATTGTTTTACATAACATATCCTGATTATGGTTTTCCCAACCCCTATTTCTCCCAGTTTCTGCCCACCTTCCCTCTGATCTGGATCTATACAATTTCTGTCTCTTATTAGCAGACAGTCATCTACATGATAATAATAAAATTAAAAATGAAAAACAGCAACAAAAGCCCAATCAAATAGGAACAAACAAGCAGGGAAAATAGCCAAAAAGAATAGACAAGAAATGCATATAGATGGAGCGACAGGAATTATTTATTTTTGATACACTAGTAATTGAACCCAAGATCTTGCACAAGCTATGGGACTATGCCCTAAGCTTTTTCTCCAATCCCAGGTACATGCTCAATTACTGGATTACACATAGATCAAAACTTTGACCAGAGTCAATTCAATTAAATTTTCATTTTATTTTCCAAAATGTATTTCAGTTACTTTTCTACCATTTGGATTTAGCAATATTTGAAGCTAGTAACCTGGATGAAGGAAACTGCATTGGGTTTACTGTATCTGTTATGGATATAGGGCAGATTTCAGTATTCTGCACTGCATGGAAATAAAGAATCAGATGACAAGGGCTTTGAATTCAGGGGTTGTTAGGCATTTATTAGGTGACATTTTGTGATAATGGGTTTAAAAGAACCCAATAAAAAGGTACTATTATTTCTTCTGGGCAGTGTGTACTTAAAGCATTCAATTTGATTTTTTTTTTAGCTTGAAATAATATCAAGTGTATGGTAAGCACAGTTTTCAGTAATTCATCAGTCCAATGCTGTGTACATGTATAAAACTCTCAGTATAATATGATCTCACACCTGCGCAGAGGTGTCCCGTGACAGGCAAACAAATCTATCAGATTTGTACATATATTTCTGGATCTGCCTTCTGAAAGTACAGATTAATGTACTGTTTAAATTTATGTTTCCAGAACAAAGAAATAAAAACAAAACAAAACAAATAAAGCAAAAAAAACACCAAGCTAACCACTATGGTAGTCTTAAAATGCAGTAGAAACAAAACAAAAACCTTTGTGTTTCTTTTCAATATTTCATTAAAATATTGATATTAATGCTAAATGTATTAAATGTATTAGTGAGAATTCAGATTACCTAAAATCTGTTAAATCTCTCTCTCTCTCTCTCTCTCTCTCTCTCTCTCTCTCTCTCTCTGTGTGTGTGTGTGTGTGTGTGTGTGTGTATGTGTTTGTGTGTGTGTGTGTGTGTGTATTTTGGCATCCTGTATTGTTATCTCTGTGTTGTTGTTATTCACTGAAATGAAGAACCACAGATGTTTCCGCTGCTCTAAGAATTAATGCTTTTAGTCTTCATTCCCATTGTTAACTTCCCACTTGATCAACCTGACAACTAAATTTATACACTTATAGTATTCTACTTTCTAGAGTATATAACTCATCACAATCTAATAACACTAAAATTCTTTTCTTGTCCAAGCTATAGACTCTCGAATGCCCAAGAAATGCTTAAAGAAATGCTTCATTTCCTTAATCATCAGGGAAATAAAAATCAAAAAAGACTCTAAGATTCAATCTTACTCCAGTCAGAATGGCTAAGATCAAAATCTCAAGCAAGAGCATTAGCTGATAACGGTGTGGAGAAAGGGGAACACTCCTTCATTGCTGGTGGGAATATAAATTTGTATAATGACTTTGGAAATCAATTCGGAATATTGGAAATTGGGAATAGCTCTACCTCAAGACCTAGCTTTCCCACTCCTGGGTATACAGCCAAAACATGCTCTACCATACAATTAGGACATTTGCTCAGCTGTGTTCACAGAAGCTATATCCAGAATCTGGAAACAACCTAGATGTCCCTCCAATGAAGAATAGATAAACATACTGTGATACATTTACACAATGGAATACTACTCAGCTAATAAAAACAAAACAAAACAAAAAAATCATGAAATTTGCAGGCAAATGGATGGAACTAGGAAATCTCATCCTGAGTGAGGTAACCAGATCCATAAATACATGCAAGATATATACTGACTTATAAGTGGATTTTAGCCACATAGTACAGGATAAGCATACTCATAGGCACAGACCCAAAGAATATAAGTCATAAGTAGGACCCAAGTGAGGATGCATAAATCTCACTCTGAAGGGGGAAGGGGAGATTGAATATACAGAGGTAATGAAGGAGGAAACAAGGTAGAGAGGGGGAACAGAGAATAAAGAGGATGGAGATCAGATCTGATTTGAGCAAGGGCAAGAAGGTAGAAGGCCTGTAGAGGAAAGAGAATCTGAGTGTAGGGACATCTCTGTGACAAACCAGAGACCTAAGTAAGGGTTGATGAGGACACCCTCTATCTAGGCTAGCCTCCTAGTAAATAGAGGAGAACTGCAACCGACCCACAAAACTTCAACCCCAAATTTACCCCGCCTACAAGATGTGCAGGGATTAAGATAGAGCAGATAGAGCGGAGATTGAGCGAGTGACAAACCAATGCTTGTCCCAACAAAAGACCCACCTTACTGGAGAGTGCCAATCCCTGACCCTATGAATGATGCTCTCTGCTAAGTTTGAGACAAGAGCCTGTCAGAGTTGTCTTCTCAGAGGTTCTACCCAGCAGGGTCTCAAAACAGATGCTGAGACTTACAGCCAAACATTGTTTGATGCCTAGAGGGTCTTGTGGAAAAGTGGGAGGAAAGATAAAGGGACCTGGAGGTGACAGGAGCTCCACAAGAAAACCAACAGAGCCAACTAACCAGGGCCCAGCGAGACTTGCTGAGACTGAAGCAAATACCATCGACCATGCATGACTTGACCCTTACAAAGATGTAGCACACGGGCAGCTTAGCCTTCAAGTAAGTACTCTATTAAGGGAGGTGGGGACTGCGTCGGACACGGACTCAGTAACTTTTAGACCACTTTCTTCTGACGGAACTGCCCCATCAGGCCTCGGGGGAAGAAAACAAGTTCAGTCCTGATTCAGCTTGATGAGAAAAGGGGAGGAGAGACGGGAGACGAAAAGAGGGTGGGAGTGGAAGGATTTGAAGGAAGGGGCTACAAGGATATAAAGTGAATAAAAAAATAAATGAAAAAATATGTGAACAAAAACATTAAAATTCTGTACCTTTATGGAATATGTTAAATTGTCTATCTTTATTCTCTAATTTACCAATATTGTTTGTTTTCTGAACCTCCCCCAGAAAATAGGGTTAATGGAATCTTACGTTTTATCTTAAACTGCAGGATTAAAATGTTTTCATATCACATATATAATTTTAACTACATATATTATCATAAAATAATTTTCCATTTCAAATATTGCATTGTTTTTATTAAAAGCATAACTTTATAACAACACTATCATTCATTACTTGATAGACAACAAGTTTGAGTAAATTTTTCAGTTATTGTGCATAGAGCACCAATGAGCATGGATAAGTAAGTACCTAAGTGGTGGGATAAAATGGAACATGTATGCTTCTGTGATCCCCAGTTTAAAAATGCCCATTACTGGAGGCTATAAACTCTGGGAGGGCTGTCTCTACAGTTTTTAAACTAAACTGGTATTGTACCAAACTGTCTATGTATCTATAATAATAGAGAAATGCTCCTCTCATCCTTATTCAATAATACATACAGAGATTTGAATAGAGAGATTCCTTGGTGTACATGATGCTTAGAATAAATGTTACTTTGGTGACCATCGCTGATCAAGTTTTGATGGCATTGCATAAGAGAGATCAGAATGCACTTAAGAGTCAGAAATAGTAAATGATATGAAATGTTTTCTTGAGGGCATACCTGTACAGAGAGTTAGGATAAGATTTTACTAAGTTGTTTATATTTAAATCAAAATTCTGCAAACAAATACATAGAACTAAAAAACATTATAAGTGATATAATCAACACCCACAAAGATAAATGCCTTACATAGTTTTTTATTTGATTTTCTTAGTTTTAAATCTTTGGTTACAAATGTAAAACCTGCAAAATATATAGAAAGTGAGAAGTAAAAAGGGACCAGGAAGATGGGAAGAACCGCTCTAGAAATCTGTCTGTTAAGACTCAGGTGCTATGAAGGAAGAAACTGTAAAAGGGGGAAGGACTTTTGAGGCAGTAATGGCAATGTGGAGGAAGAAAGAAGGATAAAGGATAATGAACATTAACACACTAAGAATGATTGAAAAACTCAAAGGAAAATATTATTGTTTACTATTGGGAGGGAGATACTGAATAAATCTGTTCAGTTTCAGGAACTTCCTGATGCTATTTGACTTGTTTATTTTGGGTATTAAAGAGTTTCATCACAGGATGGAATTTATAAATCTTAGAGAAAATTGGTACAGAACAACTCCCATTTGGGGGGAATTGTGGAACTAATAGTGTGAAAATGACATCCTACCAAAAGTAATCTACCTATTCAGTGCAATGCCATAAAAATTGTACTACAGTTCTTCACAGAAATTGAAGTGGTAATTTTAAATTTCATATGAACACAGAAAAGACTTAGGATAAACAAAGAGTTGTGAGCAACACTCATGCATACTATCATATCATCTGCAAATAGTGAAACTTTGACTTCTTTCTTATGATTTCTATCCCCTTCATCTCCTATAGCTGTCTTACGGCTCTAGCTAAGATTTAAAGTACTATGTTGAACAAATGGAAAGAGTGAGCAGCCTTGCCTTATCCCTAATTTCAATGGGATTAATTTAAGTTTCTCTCCGTTTAGACTGATGTTGGCTATAGGCTTGCTGTATATCTCCTTTACTATGTTTAGGTATGTGCCTGTATCCATGATCTCTCCAAGACTTTAAATATGAATGTGTTTTGGATTTTGTCAAATGCTTTATTGGCATCTAAGAAGATGATCATGTGGGTTTTTCCCCCTTTGGTTTGTTTATGTGATGGATTACATTGATGGCTTTCCATATGTTGAACCATCCCTGCATGACTAGGGTGAAGCCTACTTGGTCATGGTGAATGATATCTTTTTTGTGTTCTTGGATTCTGTTTGCCAGTATTTTTACATCAATGTTCATAAGAGAGATAGGTCTGAAGATCTCTTTTTTTGTTGAGTCTTTCTGTGGTTTAGGTATCAAGGTGACTGTAGCTTCAAAGAATGAGTTTGGTAATGTTCCTTCTGTTTCTATTTTGTAGAATAGTTTGAAGAGAATTGAAATTAGCTCTTCTCTAAAGATCTGGGAGAATTCTGCACTGAACCCATGAGGCCCTGGGCTTTTTTGGAAAGGAGACTTTTGATGACTGCTTCTATTTTCTTGGGGGATATAGGACTAATATTCAATCATTCTACGTGATCTTGATTAAATTTTGGTAAATGAAATCTTTCAAGAAAATTGTCCATTTCATTTATATTTTCAAATTTTGTGACATATAGGCTTTTGTAGTAAGACCTAATGATTGTTTGGATTTCCTCAGTGTCTGTTGCTATATCCCACTTTTC
>REGO01001136.1:162722-173293 GCA_010120015.1 Rhombomys opimus
CCTGTGGTTCCTTCCCTCCTCCCATCCCAATCCCTCCCTTCCTCCCTTATCTGAATGCATGCCCCTCCCCAAGTCCACTGATAAGGGAGGTCTTCTTTTTCTTTCTTCTGACCCTAGTCAGTAAGGTCTCATCAGAAGTGGCTGCATTGTCTTCTTCTGTGGCCTGGTAAGGCTGCTTCCCCCTCAGGGGGAGGTGATTAAAGAACAGGCCAATCTGTTCATGTCAGAGACAGTTCCTGTTCCTATTACTATGGAACCCACTTGGACACTGAACTGCCATGGGCTACATCTGTGCAGGGGTACTAGGTTATCTCCATGTATGCTACTTGGTTGGAGTATCAGTCTCAGAAAAGACGCCTCTGCTCAGATTTTTTTGGTTCTGTTGCTCTCCTTGTGAAGTTCCTGTCCTCTCCATGTCTTACTATCTCCCACTTCTTTCATAAGATTCATTGCACTCTGCCCAAAGGTTGGCCATAAGTCTCAGCATCTCATCTGGTAGTTTTCAGGACAGAGCCTTTCAGAGGTCCTCAGTGTTAGGCTCCTGATTTGTTCCCTCTTTTCTCCTTCTTCTGATGTTCATCCTCTTTACCTTTCTGGATAGGGATTGAGCATTATAGCAAGAGTCCTGCCTCTTGATTAGTGTCCCACAACAGAGGAATGGATACAGAAATTGTGGTACATCTACACAATGGAATATTACTCAGCAATAAAAAAACAAGGAAATTATGAAATTTGCAGGTAAATGGTGGGAATTGGAAAAGATCATCCTGAGTGAGCTATCCCAGAATCAGAAAGATGTGCATGGTATATACTCACTCATATAGACATATAATATAGGATAAACCTGCTAAAATCTGTACACCTAAAGAAAGTCTCTCTGCCTTTTTAGTTAGTTTGGCTAAGGCTTTGTCTATCTTGTTGATTTTCTCAAGGAACCAGCTCTTGGTTTCATTCATTATTTGAATTGTTTTATTTACTTCTAATGTATTGACTTTAGCTCTGAGTTTGATTATTTCCAGCCATCTACTCCTCTTGTGTGTGTCTGCTTCTCTTCCCCCGCCCCCAGGCTTTCAGTTGGGCAATTAAGTTGCTTGTATGAGATGTTTCAAATTTCTTCTTGAAGGCACTTAGTGTTATGAATTTTCTTCTTAGCACTGCTTTCCTTGTGTCCCATAAGTTCGGGTATGTTGTGCCTTCATTTCATTGAATTATAGGGAGTCTTTATTGTCTTTATTTCTTCCTTAACCCAGCTGTCTTTGAGAAGGGAGTTGTTCAGCTTCCATATGTGTGTAGGCTTTTTGCTATTTCTGTTGTTGAGGTCCAGCTTTAGTCCATGGTGGTCAGACAGAATACAAGGGATTATTTCAATCTTTTTGTATTTGTTGAGGCTTTCATTGTGGCCAACTATATGGTCTGTTTTGGAGCATGTTCCATGAGGTGCTGAAAAGAAGGCATACTCTTTTGAATTTGGGTGAAAAGTTCTATAGACATCTATTAAGTCTATTTGATTTAGGGCCTCTGTAAATGCCTTTATTTCCTTATTTAGCTTCTGTCTGTCTGATGATATGTCCCTTAGTGAAAGGAGAGTGTTGAAGTCTCCCACTATTAAGGTGTTTGGGTCAATATATGATTTTAGCTTTAATAATGTTTCATTTACAAATGTAGGTGCTCTGTATTTGGGGCATAGATGTTCAGAATTGTGATGTCCTCCTGCTGGATTTTTCCTTTGATGAGAATGAAGTGCCCCTCCTCATCTTTTTTGATAATTTTGGTTGAAAGTCTATTTTATTAGATATTAAGATAGCTATCCCAGCCTATTTTCTGGGTCCATTTGCTTGAAAACATTTTTCAGCCCTTTACTCTGAGGTAGTTTTTATCTTTGTTGCAGAGGTACATTTCTTGGATGCAGCAGAATATTGCATCCTGTTCCTGCATTCAGTTAGTCTGTGTCTTTTTATTGGAGAGTTGAGTCTATTGATGTTGATAGATAATAGTTACCAATGGAATGTTAGTTTCTTTTATTGTGGAGTTGGTAATGTTACTTTGATTCATTGCTTGTTTTCGTTTTCTTTTTTTTGTGAAGATTATCTGTATCCTCTGTTTTCTTGGGTGTAGTTGTTTCATTGGATTGGATTTTTCCTTGTAATATCGTCTGTAGGGCTGGGCTACCATGTCAATATTGTTTAAATTTAGTTTTGTCATGGAATATTTTGTTTTCTCCATCTATGCTGACTGAAACCTTTGCTGGGTAGAGTAGTCTCTGTTGGCATCTGTGGTTCCTTAGAGTCTTCATGACATCTGCCCAGGCGCTTCTGTCTTTCATAGTTTCTGATGAGAAGTCTGGTGTGATTCTGATAGGTCTACCTATATATGATACTGGGCCTCTTTCCTCTGCTGCCTTCAATAACTTTTCTTTGTTCTGTAGATTTAGTGTTTTGACTATGATGTGAAGTGATGAGTTTCTTTTATGGTCTAGTCTATTTGGTGTTCCATAGGCCTATTGTATGTTTATGGACATCTCTTTCTTTAAGTTGAGAAATTTTTCTTCTATGATTTTCCTGAAAATATTTTCCAGACCTTGGAGCCTGGAATCTTCTTTTTCCTCTATTCCTATTATTTTTAGATTTTGTTTTTTCATGGTGTCCTTAATTTCTTTGATGTTTTGTGTTTGGGACTTTTCTGATTTTACTTTTTCTTTGAGAGAAGTATCAGTTTCAGCAAGTGTATCTTCAGCACCTGAGAGTCTCTCTTCCATCTCTTGCATTCTATTGGTGATGCTATCTTTGTGGTTCCTAATCTTTTCTCCAAGGTATCCAGCCCCAGGGTTTTCTCAGTTTGTGTTTTCTTTATTGATTCTAATTCTGTTTTCATGCCTTGCACCATTTCATTCATCTGTTTGAATTTCGATTCCTGTCTTTCCATGATGGCATCTATTATTTTTATTTGTTTGTTCGTTTCTTCTCTATATGCCACTAATTGTGTCTCTACTTATGCCTCTGTTTGTTTGGCTATATTTGCCTGTATTCCTTTGAGAGCTTTGTTTATTTTCTCTTTCTTTCCCTCCACTTGTGTGGCTGTTTCTCAGAGAGATTTGTAGATTTTTA
The DNA here is from genome assembly GCA_010120015.1 of Rhombomys opimus. NCBI lineage: Eukaryota > Metazoa > Chordata > Mammalia > Rodentia > Muridae > Rhombomys > Rhombomys opimus. The sequence goes on from REGO01001136.1 coordinate 165,827, forward strand.
TCTTTGTAGTTTACTTGAGGAAAAAAGAAGTTATTATTCTTACCCAGCTGTGATAAAGTTTTGGCCAGGAAAAGCATACCCAGAGATAAAATAGTGACATGAGCATCTTGGGTGTAACCAACCATTTTCTGATTTGATTTAAGAACTATTCAACAGGTCAACAGCTCCACCTGCAGTCACCAAGCCAGATTCATCCAGCTTCTCACAGGAGCTTTGTCAAGGTCACCAAGCCAGATACTCCAGCATCAAACAGGGGCAATCACATGGCTAAAGAACAGTGTAAGTAAACAATCAAAAAGAGCTAAGGCAATATAACATCTTTAGAGCACAGTGAGCCAAACAAGTCATGGGTAGCCTAGCACAACAGAAGCTCAAGAGAATGAACTCAAATCCAATCTGATAAAGATGATAGGGACTTTTAAAGAGTAAAAGAATAAATTTCTTAAAGAAATATGGGACAATAGAACAGGTGGTTAAATCAAATGAATAAAACTGCCCAATACCTGAACTTGGAAGTGGTAGCAATAATGAAAACACAAACAAATGAAAATCTATGAGATAGAATTGAACAGGAACAACATACAAAAGTATCACCAACAGATTACAAGAGATGGAAGAAAGAATACAGGCATAGAAAATATAATAGAAGAAATTTATATGTCAGTCAAAGAAAATACTAAGTCTAAAAAATTCTGTCAAAAAAAAAAACCTTTCAGGGAATCTTGGATACAATGAAAGAACTAACAAAAAAATGTTAGATAGAGGAGAAGGTGAGGAATCCCAGTTCCAAGGACCAGAATATATTTTCAACAAAATCATAGAAGAAAATTTCCTCAACCTGAAGAAAGAGATGCCTATAAACATACAAGAACTTTACAGAGCAGTCCTTAGATTAGACTGGAAAAGAAAATCCACCCCCACATAATAATCAAAACTCTAAATCTACAGATAAAAGAAAGAATACTAAAAACAGCAAGGGAAAAAGGGCATGTAACATACAAAAGCAGACCTATAAGAATTAGAAGTAATTTCTCAACAAAGACTCTAAAAGGTAGAAGACCATGAACAGATGTCTCGCAACCCCTAAGAGACTAAAGATGCCAACAAATACTACTATACCCAGCAAACCAACCAATCACCATAGATGGAGAAACCAAGATATTCTGACACAAAACCACATTTAAACAATATCTATCCACCATGTCAAGCCTACAGTAAATTCTAGAAGGAAACATCCAACTCAAGGATCCAACCTATTCAGCCCAAAACTCAGGAAATAATTCTGTACCAGCCAAATAAAAAAAGGAAACAAACACATACACTAACACCACCAACATCAAATTAACAACCAATGGACATTAATATCTCTCGGTATCAATGAAGTCATTTCCCCAATAAAAAGACATGAGCTAACAGAATAGATGAGGAAACAGGATTCATCTTTGTGCATACAAGAAATACATCTCAGCAACAAAGATAGATATTTCCTCAGAGTAGAGATATGGAAAAAAGATTCCCAAGCAAATGTACCCCAAGAAGCAAAGTAGAGTAGCCATTTTAATAGCTAACAAAATAAAAATTGTTTTCTTAGGTGTGTCTGCTTCTTTTTTTTTCCTAGTGCTTTCAGGTGTGCCTTTAAGTTGCTTGTATGAGATGTTTTGAATTTTTTTATGAAGGCACTTAGTGCTATGAATTTTCCTCTTAGCACTGCTTTCATTGTGTCCTATAAAAGTTAGGGTAAGTTGTACCTTAATTTCTATTGAAATTAAGTCTTTAATTTCTTTCTTTCTTTCCTCCCTGATGCAGTTGTCATTGAGTAAAGAGTTGTTCAGTTTCCATGTGTGTGTAAGCTTTTTGTTATTTCTTGTTGAAGGCTAGTTTTAGACCATGGTAGTCTGATACAATGAATTATTTAATGGCAGAAAATCCAGAAGGAGACCAACAGAGCCAAAACACCTAGGCCACAGGGGCCTGCAGAGACTGATACTCCAACCAAGGACCATGCATGGAGAAGACCTAAACCCCTTCTTCAGAGCAAACCCATAGTCTGCTCAGTTTCCAAGTGGGTTCCCTAGTAAGGGGAGCAGGGGCTGTCTCTGACATGAACTCAGTGGCAGGCTGTTTGATCACTTCCCCCTGGTTAATGCAGCATTGCCAGGACACAGCAGAAGATGATGAAACCCTCCTTGATGAGACCTGATAGGTTAACATCAAATATAAGATAAGTAGGTCCTCCCCTATCAATGGACAAAGGAAGAGACATAGGGAGAGAAGAGGGGGGGGGGGTAGGTGGAACTGGGAGGATACGAGGTAAAGGGCTACAGTCAGGATACAAAGTGAATTGAAACAAAGAATCAAACACATTTTTAAAAATATAATTTCTTTTTTTTTAATTTTTATTTTTCTTTTTAGTTACAATTTGTTAACTCTGTGTCCCAGCTGTATCCTGCTCCCTCATTCCCTCCCCCTCCCCAACTCCCTCCCTGGTCTCCTCCCTGCCCCTTTCCAAGTCCACTGATAGGGAAGGACCTCCTCCCCTTTCATTTGACCCAATGAAATCTACACACCTAAAGAAGATAATCAAGAAAGTGGACGGACATGGGTGAAGATGATCAAACCTCATTTAGAAAGACAAATGGGATGTGCATTGAACGTATGACAGGAGTCTACTGCAAAAGGCATCTGAAAGACTCTACCTAGCAGTGTTTCAAAGCAGACACTAAGACTCATAAACAAACCCTCAGCAGAGTGCAGGGAATCATATGAAAGAAGGGGAGTTAGTATGATATGGAAAGGATAGGAGCTCTTCAAGTACCAAATATATCTGGGCACAGGGTCTCTTCTGAGACTGACACTCAACCAAGGACCATCTATGGATATAACATAGAACTTCTGCTCGGATGTGGCCCGTGGTACCTCAGTAACCAATTCGTTTCCCAAAGTGAGGGGAACAAGGACTATTTCTAACAGGATCTCAAGGGCACTCTCTTTAAAAATTTAATTTCAACCAAAATTAATCAAGAGAGATAGGTATGGACCCTTCATATTCATCAAGTAAAAAATCTAGCAAAATGATGTCTCAGTAGTGAACATCTATGTCCCAAATGCAAAGGCACCAAGATTTATAAAAGAAACATTAGTAAAGCTAAAGTCACACCTTGTAACTCTCATATTAGTGGTGGGAGAGTTCAACATCCTGTTCTCACCACTGGACAGGTCACTGAAACAGAAACTAAACAGAGAAATGATGAAACTAACTGATATTGTGAGTGACATGGACCTGACTGGCACCTGCAGAACAGTCCATAAAAAACCCAGGGCCAGATGGTTTTAGTGCAGAATTTTACCAGACTTTCAAAGAAGACTTTCAAATTCCTCAAATTATAGCAGAAAATAGAAACAGTAGGGAAGAATATGCTTAGTCCTGCTGCAACATAAGCTATTACCATGGTTTGCTACCCATTGAGGGCCTCCCCTTCTCTGGGAAGGAGAGTTGGGAATGGGAGGAGGGTTTTGTGAGGGTGAGACTGGAAGAAAAAAAAGGGGGGACAGCAATCAGGCTGTGGCAAGCTTTAACTAACTAACTAATTAATTAATTAATGGAGGAAAGAACTACCCAAGAAGACATAATCCATATCTGGTAGTATTGTTGGGCTAAGCACAGGGGTATTCAGCCAGAGAATATATTACCAATATTCTGCTAAATGAACATCATATTGACCTGGCTCCAATGACTTATCTTTAAATCCAGAGGTTAGTTCATTTCTCTGCCTGCATCAGAGAATCATCTATTTCAAATAGGCAGTAATTAACACAGAGACTCACAACTCCTCAAGGTGCAAAGAATAATACATTGTTGATTCTTAGCCCTAAATGCTAAACAGATTACAAGTAAGCAGATTACAAGGGTTGAAGGTGGTGAATGATTACAAGGAAACAGTTCCCTCAAGAGAATAGGCAGGTGTAAATATGAGTTCACAGTGGTTATGAAAGCATGCATAATCTCATACAATATGAAGCAAGACCAAATCTCAACATTACTAGAGGAGCTGACCATGAAGACCTACCTCTCCTCGAAGACCTATTGGCCACTGATAGCTGCTGGGAGGATGTTCTTTTGAAATGTATACACCTTACCCTTGTTCATTCAAATGCTGGTTTCTCTCCCCCACCTCTGGTTTCAGTCCGGATATTGCATTGTGATACTCATTCTAAGCATCCTGTCTCAACTTGATGTAAACTTCCAAATAAAGGAACTAGACACAATGTTAAGCTGGGAGGAGCTGAAGGCCAGGAAAGTTAGGCTATAAAGCATAACTGTCCACTCTGTATAAAAAAGGGGCAAGCCAAAAAATAGCCACTATCAATGTAAAGCCCAGGTTCAAGATGCCTAGGGTATGCTTAAATGCTAAAGGTAAGAGGGAGTTTATATAAAGTGTGGCTATAAAGGCATAACTGCACATTCTATATAAACATGGAGATAGGACAAATAGCTACAAAATATATAAAAATATAGGACTAAACTTCAAAACAGGTACAAGATACCTACGGTACGCCTATATTCTAAATTTAAAAACAGGAGTTTATATAAAGTTTACTTAAAACATGCGTTTTCTATTGTTCAAGGCAACCAGCTTGTCTCTCTAATGGGAGGCTTCTCTAGGGAAATAGGTAGCAACTTGGCCTAATACAACAAGCATGCAATAGCCCAAAAAGGTATTTTGATCTAGCCAACCTTGTTTTGATTTCAACATGATAATGATTGTATGTTCAATAATGATGATAACTTATATTTCTGATCTCTTTATTTAGGAACAACTCTAAAACTAACTTGAGACAAAAACATGTCTCCCAAACTTCAACAATACTTGGCCAATAAATACTTGGCTATAACATCCTCAAAATGTTATATGCTAACCTTTTAATTGATATAGATCAAATTGGATTACAGTTGAGTTTCATCCTGCACATCTCATTTATAATTTTAGAACTCTATAATGCTTGTGAGAAATTATATGTTTGCAGAACAAAAGAACTGGACACCAGAGATGCTGGATCAAACCTAACAGAATCATTCTTCAGCATGCTGAGATATTTACATATCTGTTCCAGCATCTTGCATGTTCCAGCATTCTGCTTGTCCCTGCTCAACTGCTTCAATTGCTGTCTTCTCATGAAAGCCTACTCCCAAAAGAACTTTGAAGAAAGCTACTAATTTTAATTGGTCTAGTATTTTGGACTGTTTCAAGAGGAGGTTCATTAAACCTGAAATTTCTCAACACTCAAAGACTGGACCACAAATGTTATTGCTTGCTTAAGTAGCCATTTTTTCCCAATTTTATTTGGGCCCCCTACAGGATTTCTATAAGTCCAAACTGTCTGCTAGAAGAAATCTGGGAGAACGACATTCAATTTTCTTTAAAAGGGGTTGGTTATGTTTTTGGTTGTTTGCTATGGCTACGAAATTTTATTGTCATTTGGAGATATTTATTATTAATGGTCTTATTCAAAGTGAAAAAAGGAATATACAGGGATATCTTATAGGAATAGGAAAAAGGTAGATTATTGAATCTACTCAACTTAGGGTTTTATTTGTTATTCCCACATAAGGTTAATTTTAATTCTGGTATAAAATTTTGCATATTGATGCAAAATAAGTATTTTTGATACATTGGTATAAGCTTTAGTATAGTGATAGAAAGTCAAGATTACTTCTAATACTTTTAAACAGGTATTAAAAACAGGTTAGGGCATTAGGTAATGGAAGTTAATTGCTAGTTAATCAACTCATAGTCATGTCAGATACTAGTTTCATTTATCACAGGAGTATACATCCTAGGTTTAACAGATAGATATGATTTTGTAGGCAGATTGATAATATAAAGATAGGTAGTCTTCAAAAACTTCAGAGACCAACAGAATATGGCATTTAAAAATGTTTGTATTATTTTAAAGAGTCTTTGACAATGAGACAAGTCATTTCCTGGCAGCATCCCACCTACCTGAAAGAAGATAATGAGGGAGGGGGCAGAGCCAAGATGGCGACGAGCACACACAGTTTCTGAGCGGTGGAATACCTGAACTTCTGAGTTGGTGAATGGAAGGACCTCTAACCCAGGAAGACAACGGTGGAGCTTTCTAGACGACAGGGAACATCACAGGAGGTGAAAACTTTGGTCTCGGGTCACCCGGGGACTTGTTTGGGGAAGGAGAGAAATGATCCTTTGATCTCGCTGCACTCACCTCCCTCAGACCTCCCTCCACCTTGGCACAGCAGCACAGCTGACTGGTCTTTCTCAGAGCAGACCTAACTGCCTGAGGTATACAGCCATACAGCCGCTGGGGCAGAGCTGCAAGCCCGTTAGTGGCAGGCAAAGATCAGCAGTACGTGTCCCGGAGTCCCAGATCCACAGGCAGCTACACCATCCCCCCAGGGCCCGAGTCTGCTGGACGCCATACTAGCTCCTCAGAATCGCCATCAGTGACTGTATGGACCGCCCAATCCCACAGAGACAGAGAATACGCTATATATTCACCAAAACCAGGCAGAAACGCCATACAACCTAGATACACCAGGTGCTGGGCCTCCCAAGCTTGGAAAGCACAGTGAAGAGAATCCAGGACTTCCCAGAAAGCATCGGGACTAGCGACCCAGTTGCAAGTTACAGTGGGACTTGGCGGAGGGGCAGCACTGAGCTGTCGGGGCACCACAGGCCTCCAGTTATGACTAACCAGGGCCAAACCAGAGAACAGAGAGCGTGGTTACGCTGATCACTACTGACGTGACCACCCTGAAATCTCCAGCAGCAGCAAGACCTCAGAACCTGGCAGTGACAGCAGCACAGAACTGGCGGGGCACATCTAAGAAGCAGGGCCAAACCAGAGAGCAGAGAGGCCGATTCCACTATCTCTGCCAAGTGACCTGCGTGTAAGTGAGTGCACCCTTGAGAATCTGCAGATCCCCAGACCCTGGGTTTTCTAAAAGAGAAGCCAGGCATCGAACCCCCTCCCACCCACATACCCACTTTGGGAAACAGAAGGGCACTAGGGACATTGAAGTTCCAGCTCTGTGGGTCTAATTGAGGAGTTAAGGCAGTTAATGCCAGAAATTGTGCTGCAATCATCACTAGCGCCTGCGACATATACAGTGCAGAGTCCCTCCCACATACTCAAGGGCTCAACATTAGCCATCACTCGGTCGCTTGAGACACACGTCCACACACACGTCCACACACACACACACACACACATACACACACGCGTATCCTCGTGCTCATGCTCACGCTTGCATTTTCCCCGTTTGCGCCTGCGTTCTTTCCTCCCACAGGTACAGCTAGTCCTCAGCACACGCTGAGAGTTCTCAGCTTCCTGAAGAACTCTCCAGATGCCAGAGAGAGACAGTACCAGTCTGATCTGCAGAACCCAAAAACAAACAGGGAAGGTTTCAGATAAGCCAATGGCCAGGGT
>REGO01001136.1:194080-213541 GCA_010120015.1 Rhombomys opimus
CACCCATGAAGGGAGGAGCAGCCCTGCTAGGCCACAGAGGAGGACTTTGCAGCCAGTCCTGAATATACCTGATAAAACAAGGTCAGATGAAAGGGGAGGAGAATCTTTTTATTACAAATCATTACAAGCTGCAGCTTGGGTTCACACCCCCACTGCCGAAGAGGTGAGAGCCAAGAGGTTCTTACTCAAGTTAGTTGGGTGATTTAAAGAGCCAGGTACCTCTCAGCATGCCAAAAGGAGGTGTGATTCCTGCCTGGCAAGCATCTATTGGTCAAAATGCAAAAGGGATGTTACATTTTGAACTGATTGGCTATAGGAAGGTCCCCAAACCATTAATGATGTGGTATCCCTCCTTAGGGGGATAGGCCAGTTCCCTAGTAACTGTATCTCTAGTGCATGGGGAAAGAATGCAGTAGGGCGAGTTCTTCCCTACAGGGTATTACTAGACATGTCTCCACCTAGCTAGCCTTAGTTCAGGCCTTAAAGTTTAAAATAATATTTGATTTTTAATCTTTTGGTCTCTTACTACACCCTTCAGAATAGCCACTAATAATATAAAGTAAGTTGGTGTGACTCTAACCAGGCAAGTGAAAGACTTGTTTGAAAAAAAGATTCAAGTCTCTGAAGAAAGAAATTGAAGAAGATATCAGGAAATGGAAAGATCTCCTGTGCTCATGGATCAGTAGAATTAACATAGTGAAAATGTCCATCATACCAAAAGCAATCTACAGATACAATACAATTCCCATAAAAATACCAACATAATTAATTACAGAATTTGAAAGAACAATTCTCAATATCATATGGAAAAAAAAACACATCAAACTAAAAATTGTTAAAAGAATCCCATGCTCATGGCTTGGCAGGATTAACATAGTAAAAATGGCCATCTTATCAAAAGCAATCTACAGATTCAATGCAATTCCCATCAAATTACCAACACAATTCTTTACAGACTTGGAAAGAAAAATTCTCAACATCTTATGGAATAACAGGAAACCCAGAATTGCTAAAACAATCCTCTACAATAAAAGATCTTCTGGAGGCATCTCCATCCCTGATCTCAAGCTATACTACAGAGCAATAGTAATAAAAACTGAGTGGTACTGGCATAGAAGCAAAATGATGGATCAATAGAATCAAATGGAAGACCTAGAAATAAACCCACATACCGACGGATATTTGATTTTTGACAAAGAAAACAAAACCATACTGTGGAAAAAAGAAAGCATCTTCAACAAAAGGTTCTTATCTAACTGGATGTCTGCATGCAAAAAAATGCTAATAGATCCATATTTATCATCATGCAGAAAAGTCCAAGTGGATCAAAGACCTCAACATAAAACGAGACACACTAAATCTGGTAGAAGAAAAAGTGTGATGGAGTGTTGAACTCATTGGTGTAGGAGAGAACTTCCTGAACAGAACACCACCAGCACAGGTTCTAAGATCAACAATCAATAAATGGACCTTTTCATGAAACTGAAAAGCTTCTGTAAAGCAAAGAACAGGGTCATCAAAACAAAATGACAGTGTTCAGATTGGGAAATGATCTTCACCAACCCTATATTTGATAGAGAGCTAATATCTAAAAAAAAAAACTTAAGAATTTAAATAGCAACAAATCAAATAATCTAATTAAAGATAGGGTACAGAGCTAAACAGAGAATTCTCAATAGAGGAATATTGAATGGTGGAGAAACACTTATAGAAATGCTCAACATCATTAGTAATCATGGTAATGGAAATCAAAACTACCCTGAGATTTCACCTTACACCCAACAGAATGGTTGAGATTAAAAAAAAAAATACTGGGCTGGAGAGATGGCTCAGAGGTCAAGAGAGTTGTCTGCTCTCCTAGAGGTCCTGAGTTCAATTCTCAGCAACCACATGGTGGCTCACAACCATCTATAATGAGATCTGGTGCTGTCTTCTGGCATCCAGGCAAAACACTGTATACGTAATAAACAAATTAAAAAAAATACTCAAGTAACAATATGCTGGAGAGGATTCAGGGAAAGAGGAACACTCCACCATTGTTGGTGGGAATGGAAACTTGTACAACCACTTTGGAAATCATTCTGCTGCTTTCTCAGACAGTTAGGAATAGTGCTTCCTCAGGATTCAGCTTTACCACTCCTAGGCATATATCCAAAACATGCTCAAGTACACAACAAGGACATTTGATCAACAATGCTCTTAGCAGCTTTATTAGTAATAGAAGAAGCTGGAAACAACCCAGCTGTCCCTCAATGGAGTAATGGATACAGAAATTGTGGTACATTTACACAATGGAATACTACTCAGCAATTATAAACAAGGAAATCATATAATTTTTACACTAATAGTGGGAACTAGAAAAGATAATCCTGAATGAGGTATCCCAGAAGTAGAAAGACACACATGGTATATACTCACTTATAAGAAGCTATTAGGCATACAATATAGGATTAATATACTAAAATCTGTACACTTAAATAAGCTAAGCAAGGAGTATCCTGGGTAAGATAATAAATCCTTACTGAGAAAGGTAAATGGTATAGACATTGAAGAAGGAGAAAACAGGGAACAGGAGAGGAGGTTACCACAGAGGGACTCTTGAAGACTCTACCCAGGAGGGTATCAAAGTAGATGCTGAGAGTCATAGCCAAAGTTTGAGCAGAGTTCAGAGAATCTTATGAAAGAAGGGGGAGATAGAAAGGGCTGGAGGGGACAGGAGCTCCACAAGGAGATCAATAGAACAAAATATCTGGGCCCAGTGGTCTTTTCTGAGACTGATACTCCAACCAAGTGCCATGCATGGAGATAACTTATAACCCCTGAATGGATGTAGCCCATGGTAGCTCAGTTTCCAAATGGGTTCAAGTGGGTTACTGTTCCAAGTAACAGGAATCAGGACTGTCTCTGACATGAACTCAGTGTCTGGTCTTTGATTGCCTCTCCCTGATGATGCAATCCTTACCAGGCCACAGAAGAAGGCAATGCAGCCAGTCCTGATGAGACCTGATAGACTAGGTTCAGATGGAAGGGGAGGAGGACCTCCCTTATCAGTGGGATTGGTTAGGGTCATGGGAGATAAAGGAATGAGGGTGTGTTGGTATAATGTTCTTTTGACATGTATGCACCTTACCCTTGTTCTTTCAAATGCCGATTTCTCTCCCCAACACTCTGGTTTCAATCCAGACATTGCATTGTGATGTTTATTCTAAGCATCACCTGTCTTAACTTTGTGTTAACATGCCAAAATAACACAACCAGCCACAATGTTGAGCAATGGAGAGGAAGGAATAGGAGGGAGAGGGGAGAAGCCAGAGGACAGGAAGGAGTGGGAGGCAGAGCAGGAAGAATAGTGGCAGGAGAGAACCTGGGAGAGCAGAGGCTGGAGGAGTGGTCTCATGGAGAAATGAATAGGACCTAAGATATCACTAAAAGCAAGTATAATGGGTGAATCCGAATGGTAGGAAACTGTACAGGCTTGGAGGTTTAGGATGGAGTATTGCCCAGCATTGTATTCTTGGTCAACTAAATAAATCCTAGTCTTTGTGTGGTGATTTGGTTTAGGATTAACCCCAAATTTACTAGATATTTAAAAGATATATCAATAGTAAATATTAATAAGCTAATACAACAAGGGTGGGATTGAGAGGGAATGAAGGAGGAGGCTACAGCAGGGATACAAAGTGAATAAACTCTAATTAATTTAAAAAAATTAAAAAATGTGAAAATGAATATTGTAAAGTTTTCCTTATATGCAAATTTGAATATTTTAAGTAAATGATTCACTAATACTTCTTAATATTCCTTGTTCTATGAAGTCATTAGAATATTTCATAACTTCATAAATGCCTAAAAATGCTTTAATCTCTTGAAGCATATGACACAAAGGATATTGAAAAGAAAATAATTTTCATTTCATATTTTCAGTGTCAATGTTACAAATGTCAAGTTAAATATTTGTAGCTTCATGATACAGTTAACATGACACATTTATTTTTAGAACAAATTCTTTGAAAAAAAAAAACCAAAATAAATCAGTTTGTAATGGCAGTCAACTTAGACCTATCATAACCCAGACAACTAAATCACAATATCATATAGATATGCCTGAAAGTCAATGGATAATTGTTTCTCAGCGTTATAAATATAGGAATCTCACAATCAAATGTCAGTATGGTCAGATTCCAGTGAGAGGTTCCTTAAATTTTGCAAATAAAGGACTTCTTTCTGAATTTTTGTCTGGTGAAATGATGCCTTATTCCTAAAAGATTCTTGTTCATGCCTGTTTTATTGGGTTAATCTTGTTACTTCTTAGAAGATTCATATTCTAATATTATCACCTTGAGATTTACTTTCTAATATATGAAATGGAAAGGGAATGAACTTCTTAGAATTTGAAAAAGAATAGATTAAGAAAGTTTAGTAAAGTGGTAACCACCAGTTGGGCTTACCGGAAGGACAACAAAAGCACTTCACAATCCCTTTCTATAAGAAAGTATCCAGTAATGCTTGCTTCTTAAATGTGAGAGACAATCCAAGATATATGGGGATGTACAGCATGCAATCCAGTGAATGTGGCTGTGTGACATTGGGGAGAAGAGAGAAAGCATTGTGAGAATTAATAATGACATTCATCCCATCTTCCAGAAACTAGTAGAAACCAAATAACTGAAAGACCACCCTTTTCAGTAAGCTCTAAGATATTTCATATTTTAACTATAAAAATTACATAGGAAACAACATAGAATCTATAATTTTACAAAGAGAAAGAGAAAGAGAAAGACAAATGCATAGTATATAATGCCATGTATTCATAGTATAAAAACAAAATAAAAATTTTCTAAAATTATTTTTTGGAAAAAAATGGAAACCCATTTGGTTAAGTAACTGGTGTCAGTTCAGATTCAGAGATACAGAAACTCTAGAGAATAAAAAAATATTAAGAGATAGAAATTGAACTGGAAATATCAGGCAATTTTCATGAAAGCCACTTCTTCTCTTGAAGAGAATTAAGATGGAACATTCTGCAATTAATTTTATGGTGGTGATATTTTGGGAGTCACAAGTTATAAGAGCATGGCCATGCTCCTGAGGATGTTTTGAGAGTTTTTTTTTTTCCTGGTGTGGAAATCCTTGGAGGCATTTAAACTTATATGGCTCTGCTTAAGCTTTGCAGAGGTCTCATCTTCATGGTAGACTAATATTAAACAAAATACTTTTAATGTTTGTAGGAAATTATCTAAGAGAGGAATATATTATTAAGTCCTAGAAAATTATAGATGCACTATAAAGGGAAAGTTATGAATATTTTTCTTCCCTGTGAAAAGGTATTAATGAATCATATTTTATACAACACTATGTTTATATATATATAATTTGAAACAAGGATGGAGAATATTTTAAACAGAGTAAAATATACAAAATTGTAAGACAGTTAATTGGCTCTGTGTTATTTGTGCTTTCCATTCAACCAAAGCTATGTAGTTAGTATATCTTCAGAAATGTTTTAAATGTGAAATCATTGATATAGAAATTCCAGGCATAGGAAGTGCATGATTGGAAACTCAATCACATTTATCAATTGATGTCATAACAGACAGAGTGAGTGTCCAAGGTTAAGAGATTCTTGCAAAGATTAATGCTTCTTTCACTCAATTCTTTTTAATATTTCTGAACAATAAGAAAAATACATTTAATACTTAAACCATTAAAAGACAGAAAAATCTTTCTACATAGAAATAACTTAATAAAGAAAAAAGCAAACTAAGAATATAATAACATCTATGAAATTATAAAAAATCATCAGACATATGCTATTGTTCTCCTTTGTATTAGAATATCAAAGAATTGAGAAGTCAGACAGACTATTAGAATCCAACCTTTCTCTATTTCTCTCAAATATTTGGCATGTTTTTCCCAGTGGAAAGGCTGAAAAATAATGCAAAACAACAATTTAATGACTTGAAAGAATTAAATTGGTAGGTTCTAAGAACTTAAGAGGCAAATCAATGCAGAGAATCATTTCAAATCCGTTGACTAATTTGTGTTGAGCTAAAGTGTTCCTTGTTCTTTGGCACTTTTTTTTCTATGATTTTTTTACTGGGAGAAAGCTGTTTTATTAATATGGTTTAGCTTGAATATAAATGCAAAAATGAAAATTTCCCCATTAGCCTGCTTCTAAAAAGATGTTCAGAAATTATTTTGGAAAAGTAGATGTTTAAACTCTACCAAAGTGGCATCCTTTAACTCTGCTGTTTATTGGCAAAAAAGGGGTTTCTTGTGAATGCCACATGGGTACATTTTTTCTTATCAATGCATTCTTTAAATGGCTAAATTGTAATGATGAACATATAAATCAAGATTAAAATTCTTGCTTTTTGATTGTTTATAGAAGAGTAAGAAATGTTTAATAAGTAAAAATCAAAATGTGTTCATAGCTCACTCCATCAAAGACAGCAATAATGTGATCATGCTTCAGATCTATACTGGAAAATTCAAATGGCTTTTGCACTTTAAAAAAAAAAAACGTAGTTGAGGGGGAATCCAAGATAGTGGCTGCCACAGTGCACTGTATCCAAGTGGCAGATGAACAGAGACTGTGGTTATGGTGAATAACCTAAGAGCCGACTCTGAAACACCAAAATCAGTGTTTCCCTAATGGGCGGTGACATCCCAGGAGCTGGAGACCACAATTCCAGGACCCCAAAGCTGTTTTCCCTGGGTTTAGGAGTTGCACAAGATCCCTCAATGATCTGTGTAGATCTGTCAATATAGAGCATGTGTCCCCAGTTCCAGGGAAGCTCCACTGCAATAGACAAACCATGGGTTCCTCCTGCATCCCTGAAAGTAGAACCTAAATACCAGGTGCAGGAGACACCCAGAGCCCTGGTCTCAAGCAGAGACCTTGTCCCAGGTGAGAGGCAGGCTTGGAGTCAGCAGAGAAAGGGCTCTAAGCTGAGTGTTGGTCATGTTGGTTGAGGTCACTGGCCTTCTTGGGATGACTGGCAATAGGGGATGAGTCTACTCTGCATACCCAAAAAGGCCTGATGGTGGGAGGCAAAAAACATTCATCTTACAGCCTTCTCCACCCCATCCCCAACTGCCTGGACATCAGAGACCAACATGCCTGCTATCATTAGAGAGTTTCAGAGGGCTAGAGGTCTGCATAAACACAAACAAACAAAACCCCAGAACCAAATGTAAGCAATCAATCAAAAACAGCTATCCTACCACAGCAAGCCCCAGAGATACCAATACATTTTAAGTGCAAGAAAATGTTTTTAACTCTGAGGTTATGAAAATAATACAGGCTTTAAAGAAGAGAAATATAGTTCTCAAAGTAGCACAGGAAAATATAATCAAAAGGTGGTAAAACTGAACAATTCCCTTAAAGAAATACAGCAAAGTACATTCAAATAGAAAAAGAAATGAATAAAACAGTTCAAGACCTAAAGATGGAGCTAAAAGCAATAAAGAAGACCAAAATCTAAGGACAGGAAATACAGACACAAGCATCACCAACAGAATACAAGAGATGGAAGAGAGAATCTTAAGGGTAGACAATATGATTGAAGATATTGATGCATCATTCAAGAAAATTGTTAAATATAAAAAGCTCCTGATACGAAACATCTACGAAATCTGTGACACTATGAAAAAATCAAACAACCCAGATGTCCATCAACGGAAGAATGGGTACAGAAATTATGGTATTTCTACATAATGGAATCAAAAAGGAGGAAATCATGAAATTTGCAGGAAAATGGTGGGATCTAGAAAAAATCATTCTGAGTGAAATATCCCAGAAGGAGAAAGACAAACATGGTATATACTCACTTATATAGACCTATAAGATATGATAAGCATAATGAAATCTATACACCTAAAAAAGATAATCAAGAGAGCGGACATGGGGTAAGATGATCAATCCTCATTTAGAAAGACAGATGGGATGTGCATTGAACGCATGACAGGAGTCTCCTGAGCGCATCTGAAAGCCTCTAACTAGCAGTGTTTTCAAAGCAAAGACTCATGACCAAACCTTTGGCAGAGTACAGGGAATCATAAGAAAGAAGGTGAGTTAGTCTGATGGGGAAAGGATAGGAGCTCCACAAAGACCAAATATATCTGGGCACAGGGTCTTTTCTGAAACTGACATTCAACCAAGGACCATGTATGGATATAACCTAGAACCTCCGCTCAGATGTAGCCTGTGGTAGCTCAGTAACCAATTGGTTTCCCAAAGTGAGGGGAACAAGGACTATTTCTAACAGGAACTCAATGAAGATACCTGATAAAACAGGATCAGATGAATGGGGGGAGGTCCCTTCTATCAGTGGACTTGGAAAGGGGCACAGTGGTGATGAGGGAGGGAGGGAGGGACTGGGAAGGAATGAGGGTTCGAGGCACGGGTAGGATACAGAATTAATAAAATGTAACTGATAAAAATAAAATTAAAAAAAATAAAAAATAAAAAAAGAAAAAAGAAAAATAGTAATGATTACCAGCTCCAAGGCCTGGAAAATATTTTCAACAAAATCATGGAAGAAAACTTCTCTAACCTAAAGAAAGAGATACATATATGCATACAAGAAACTTACAGAACTCCAAACAGATTGAACCAGAAAAAAATACTTGAGAATATTATTTATTTTGGAGTATTTTCTTTATAGTTAGAAATAAAATAGCAGAAAAATAATAATCAAAATACTAAATATACAGAATAAAGAAATAATATTAAAGCTGCAAGGGAAAAACACCAAGTCATATGTAAAGGCAAACCTATCAGAATTAGACTTGACTTCTCAGCAGAGATTATGAAAGCCAAAAAGGGCATGAACAGACATCATGCAGACAAGAGAGCACAGATATCAACCCAAACTACTATTCCCAGCAAAACTTTCAGTCACCATAGATAGAGAAAACAAGATATTCAATGACAAAACCAAGTTTAAACAGTATGTAGCCACAAATCCAACTCTACAGAAGATACTAGAAGGAAAACTCCAACCCAAGAAAGCTAACTATACCCAGAAAAATACAGAAAATAAATAATCCCACATCCACAAAATCAAAAAAAAAAAAAAAAACATGCACACAAACTCTATGACCACTACATCATAATAACAGGAATTAACAATCACTGGTCATTAATATCTTTCAACCTCAATGGCTTCAACTCCCCAGTAAAAAGACAGAGGCTTACACAATGTATGTGAAACCATGACCTCTCTTTCTGCTGCATTCAAGAAATACACTTAGTAATAAAGATAGATATTACCTCAGAATAAAGGGCTGGAAAAAGTTTTCCCAAGCAAATGGACCCAAGGAGAAAGATGGAATAGGAATTCTAGTATCTAATAAAATAGATTTCAACCAAAATTAATCAAAAGAGATGAAGAAGGACACTTCATACTCATCAAAGGAAAAATCCTCCAAGGTGATATCTCAACTCTGAATATCTATGCCCCAAATGTAAGGGCACCCTCATTAGTAAAAGAAACATTACTAAAGCATAAAGCACAAATCCAACCTCAGACATTAATAATGGGAGACTTCAACAACTCACTTTCTCCAATAGACTGATCATCAAGACAGAAACTAAATGGGGAAATAAAGAAACTAACAGATGGCAAGAATAAAATGGACCTAACAGATATCTACAGAACATTCCACCAAACACAGGAGAATATACCTTCTTCTAGCACCTCACAGAACCTTCTCCAAACCTGAACATATACTTGGTCACAAAGCAAGCCTCAACAAACATAAAAAGATTGAAATAACCCCCTGCATCTTATCAGACCACCATAGATTAAAGCTGGGAGTCATCAACAAAAGGAACTCATGGAAACTGAATAATTCCCTATTCAATGACCACTCAATCAGGAAAGAAAAAAGAAAAAAAAAGAAAGAAAGAAATCAGAGTTTCAAGTATTTAATGAAAATGAAGGCACAACATACCCAAACATATGGGACACAATGAAAGTAGTGTTAAGAGGAAAGTTCATAGCACTAAATGCCTTCATAAAGAAAGTGGAGAGATCACATACTAGTAACTTAGCAGCACACCTGAAAGCTCTAAAAATGATGGATTCAAAAACATAAGAGTAAAGTATACATCAGGAAATAATCAAAAGTAGGGCTAAAATCAATAAATTTGAAACAAAGAGAGAATCAATAAAACCAAGAGCTGATTCTTCGGGAAAATCAAGAAGATAGACAAGTCTTCAGTAAAACTAAAAGGCAGATGGAGAGTATCTAATTTAACAAAATCAGTAACAAAATGGTGGACATAACAACAGATAATGAGGAAATAAAAAACATAACTAGGTCTTACTTCAAAACCCTGTATTCCAAAAAAAATTAGAAGATCTAAATTAAATGGAGGATTTCATAGATAAATTTCACTTACCAAAATTAAATCAAGATCAGGTAAACAATTTAAATAGTCCCATAACTCTTAAGGAAATTGAAGCAGTCATCAAAATTCTCCCAAACAAAAAAAGCCCAGGGCCACATGGTTTAGTGTGGAATTCTGCCAGACATTCAAAGAAGACATAATATCAAACTATTCTACAAAATAGAAACTGAAGGACCATTTCCAAACTCATTCTACAAAGCCACAGTTACCCTGATACTTAAACCACACAAAGACTCAACAAAGAAAGAAAATTTCAGACCAGTTTCACTCATGAATATTGATGCAAATCTACTCAATAAAATACTTACAAAGCAAATTCAAGAACACAAACACATCATACAACATGATCAAGTAGGCTTTATTCCAGGGATGCATCGATGGTTCAATATACAGAAATCCACCAATCCAACCCACTATCTAAATAAACCGAAAGAAAAAAGGCACATACTCATCTCATTACATTCAGAAAAAGCCTTTGACAAAATCCAATACCTCTTCATGATGAAAGTCTTGGAGAGAGAGATCAGTGATACAAGGGTCATACCTAAACATCATAAAAGCTATACCCAGCAAGCCAATTTCCAACATCAAATTAAATGGAGAAAAATTCAAAGCAATTCCATTAAAATCAGGGAGAAGACAAGGCTTACCACTTCTCCATTCCTCTTCAATATAGTCCTTGAAGGTTTAGCTAGTTCAATAAAACAATTAAAGGAGATCAAGAGAATACAAATTGGGAAGGAAGAAGTCACAGTATCACTACTTGCAGCTGATATGATAGTGAACATAAGCAACACCAAAAATTCTACCTGAGAACTACTACAGATGATAAACATCTTTACCGAAGCTGCTGGATATATTAATTTAAAAATCTGAATCCCTCCTCTACACAAAGGACAAAAAGGGGAGAAAGAAATTAGGAAAACTCCACCCTTCACAATAGCCACAAATAATACAAAGTATCTTGGTATAACCCTAACAAACAGTGTGAAAGACCTGTATGACAAAAACCTGAAGGGTTTGAAGAAAAAAATTGAGATAGATATCAGAAGATAGACAGACATCCCAGTAGGATTAAGAGTGTAAAAATGACCACCCTATCAAAAGCAATTGACAGGTTTGATGCAATCACCATTTAAATACTGACCCGGTTCTTTACAATCCATGAAAGAAAAATTTTCAACTACATATGGAAAAACCAACCAACAAACAAAAAACAGAATAGATAAAATAATCCTATACATTAAAAGAACTTCTGGAGGTATCTCCATTCTTGACTTTAAGCTATAATACAGAGAAATAATAATAAAAACAGCACAGTACTGGCATAGAAATAGACTGGTTGATCAATGGAATCAAACCAAACATCAAAATAAAAACAAAAACAAATGAACAAACAAAAAACCCACATACCTATTGTCACTTGATTTTTGACAAAGGAGCCAAAACCATATAATGGAAAAAAGACAGCATATTCAACAGATGGTGTGGATCAAACTGGATGTCTGTATGTAGAAAAATGCAATAGATCCATTCCGGGAGACAAAGCTATTTACTGAAGCCAAAGCCAAATAGTGAGCAAAGGTCATTTAGTGGAGACCTAAAGCTATTTAGTGAAAGAGTTACCTAGGACCCTAAATCATGGGTGATAGATTTGTGAGGACATCTGTCTGTTAGTTTTAGAGCATCTGTGAGATATCTTAAGAAAACATCCTTATGGTATCTTGCAGGTGCAATATTCTAGCCATGAAAGCACTCTTCCTATTTCCTGCAGCAGTAATCTAGCCTTCTCCTTTTCCTGCCTTCTCCCTATATAAGATAGGTAAAAATTTCTACTAACTGAGGCTTTGATCAGACAAACAGACTTGGTCTCATTCCTTGTGCCTCTTGATCTACCTCATTCTTTCCACCCCCCTCTTTAAGAACCCGTTGAACTCCCGCATGTCGGGACAGATCCATACTTATCCTCCTGCACAAAACTCAAGTCCAAGTGGGTCAAAGGCCTCAATATAACACAGATACATGAAGTTTGTTTGAAGAGTAAGTGGAGAAGAGCCTCAAATTCATTGCAAGGGAGACAAGGTTCTGAATAGAACACCTACAGCTCAGGCTCCAAGATCAACAATTAATAAATGGGACCTTTAGAAACTGAAAAGCTTCTATAAGGCAAAGGAAATTGTCAATAGAATAAATCAACAGTCTAGAGATTGGGAAAAGGTTTTCACCAATCCTACACCCAAAAAAGAGCAAATATTCAAAATATATAATAAATTCAAGAACACCAATAAATAAATAAAATAACCCAATTAAAATATGAGGCACAAAACTAAACAGAGTTTTCAACAGACTCTTGAATGGCCAAGAAGCACTTAAAAAATGTTGAACTTCCTTAGTCATCAGGGAAATACAAATCAAAACAACTCTGAGATTCTATCTCACATCACAATAGCTAAGATCAAAATGTCATGGGGCAGCACATGCTTGTGAGGGTGAGGAGAAAGGGGAACATTCCTCCATTGCTGGTGGAGTATAAACTTGTACAACTACTTGGCAAATCAGTCTGGCTCTTTCTCAGAAAATTAGGAATAGCTTTACCTTAAGACTCAGGTATACCTCTCCTGGGTATATACCCAAGAGATGCTCTACCATACAGAAACATTTGCTCAAATGGGTTCATAGGAGCCTTATTCATAATAGTCAGAATCTGGAACAACCAATATACCCCTCAATCAAAAAATTGATAAAGAAACTCTGGCACATTTACACTATAGATTACTACTCAGCTATTGAAAACAAAGAAATCATAAAATTTGCAGGCAAAAATAGATGGAACTAGAAAAGATCATCCTGAGTGAAGTCATCCATACCCAGAAATACACACATGGTATATATTCATTTATAAGTGGATTTTAGCAGTATAATACATGATAAGCATACTAAGAGGTAAAGACTTAGAGAAGATAAGTAACCTAGAGGATCCTAGAGAGGATTCATAAATATCACTTGGAAGGGGAAATAGAATAAACAGAGGAAGTGGCTGAAGAGAGGGAACAATGTAGAAGAGGGGCACAGAGAGTTAGGAGTGTGGAGAACAGATATGGGGAGAGCAAGAGCAAGAGGACAGAAGGACTGTAGAAAAAATAGAAACTGAGTGTATGGGTATCTCTGTGATACCTAAACCAGGGTAGACTACTGGAAGAATATGCAGAGTAATCAGGCAGAGACTCCTAGTAGCAGAGACCATTGAGATTGAAGAGAATACCCACTAACTAGACTAGTCTCCTAGCAGAGTTTGGGGAACACCAACCCAGTCACATAAACTGCCCAAAATTTATCCTGCTTACAATTTGTGTAGGGAGAAAGATAGAGAAGAGAGCAAAGACTGAGGGAATGCCCAACAGAAGCCTGACCAAAACAAAGACTTACCTTATCAGAGAGTGTCAACCCTATGTCAACACTAAACTTGCAGACAGGATCCTGACAAAGTTATCCTTGGAGAGACACCACCTGGCAGCACCTCAAAACAGATTCTGAGACTCACAGCCAAACATTGGGTGATGCCTAGGGTGTCTTGTGGAAAAGTGATAGAAAAGAAAAAGTGACCTAGAGGTGACAGAGCTCCACAAAAAAGACCAACAGAGCCAACCAACCAGGGCCTAGAGAGGCTTGCTGATTCTGAAACATCAACAAAGGATCATGCATGAACTGGACATACACCCCCTACAAAGATATACCAGATGGCAGCTTAGGCTTCATGTGGGTCCTCTAGTAAGGGAAGCATAGAATGCATGAGACTCTGACACACTTGCCAGCTTTTTGATCCCTTCCCCCTGGAGAGACTGCCCAGATAGGCCATAGGCAAAGAGGACATGCTCAGTAGTGATGAAACTTGATGAGCTGGGTTGGATGGAAAAGAGAGCAACCCTTTTCTTAGGAAGAGAGAACTGGGAGAGATATGGAAGGAAGAGTTGAACTAACAGAGAGAGAGAGTAGAAATGGGAGGAGAGGAAGGATGGGGCTATAGCAAGGATGAAAATTAAATTTAAAAAATTTAAGAAGTAGTTGAAAGTACAAAACAGAATGAAATAATTTCATGGAACATATAAAGAGCATGGGATTTAATTTTTACTCAATTGTTTTTCATACTCATCTATCTTAGTCTCTCTTCCTGACTCAGTGTTATGTGATTATAAGAAAATTCACAGACACTGGCCTTTCTTTGAGGAAGAGTGAAGACTGATGCAGATATTTCGCTTGGATGTTTCAAAGAGCTGTCTAAGGGACAGGTTTTGTTTGAATATGAAGGCTAAAAAATCCCATAAGCTGTTCAGAACTAATGAGGCCTGGTATGATGATCTGAGTGATATACAGGAATCAGATTATCATATGATGATGAGAAGAAAACTCAGATCTCATTTGGCCTTTGAAGATGGAAAGAATTATGATCTATCTGTTTAATTTTGTATTTTCAATGTAATTTTCAAGTTACTAGTTTGAATTTACCATATTAGAATGACACTTGGTCATACAATCTCTAAATGTCAGTGAGCCTCTGAGAATAAAAGACTTTGTAAGGCTTTCTCCCTCATCAGAGAAACCATGTAAACAGACATCAATGCAGGATGGCCAACTCTGTCTCAGGATGAAAAAGATACATGTAAAACATAATAATTCTGTCTTTTCAGGGCTGCCTGAGGTATGGCTTTATAAGCTCACATACACTAGGCTTTGAGTTGCTGCTAAGGAAAAAAGACAGCTGATTGACTCCTCGAACTCCCTAGATCACAGCATTGTATGAAAGACAAATGAACTTGAACTCTTTACAAGTTCAAAGAGAAAGGAAGGAAGGAAGGAAGGAAGGAAGGAAGGAAGGAAGGAAGGAAGGAAGGAAGGAAGGAGGAAGGACAGAAAGACAGAAAGAGGGGAGGAAACTGGAAATTCCCCCAGTTGAGATTATGTATATATATTTTGAGGACCAGATCCATTCCACGGGGGGGCGAGGGAGAAAATCTCCAATAATCATTAGCTGGCTTAAATGGGGAAAGTATTAAAAAAGCTGTTTCATCAGGGATAGCTGTATTTTTCCAAATGCATAGACCTAAACATAAAAACTATAGGATGCTCAAAGACACATGGAAATACAGTCTAATCAAAAAGCAAAATTGTTTTCTAGAAATTGAGCCAAAAGAAACAGACATGTAAATTACCTTAAAAATACTTTACCATAATTGCCGTGAAGACATTCAGTTAGCTCATAAAAATAATCATGGAAAAGAGCACAACAAGAGAGAGCGCGTGCATAAGAACAGCCACACAGAAATTCTGCACCTCAAAATTACAACAAAGAAATTGAAAATCCACTAGAGGGATTGCAGAGCAGGATTGACAGCACAAATTATGATCTACAAACACAAAAACAAGCCAGTGCAGGTAACAGCAGAATTTAAAAAAAAAAAATGAGAACAGTAGAGAAAGCCTAGATCAATAAGAAACAATGAAATAAAGAGTATGTTGTATTAGTCAGGGTTCTCTAGAGAAGTGTAACTGGTCGAATGAATCTATGTATATGAAAAGGGGATTTACCAGAGTGGCTTACAGGCCAGGAGGGAGAGGGATTAAGAAAGAAAATACTAAAAGAATAAAACTGCCAAGTTACCTAATACGAAATGATAAAGGAATTCAGTTCAAATACAAAGATTCTACATAGCAACATAAAATAAAGCATTCACATGTGGGAGCAGCAACTTTAAGACTTGTGTGATACTTAAGTAATAACATGATAAAATGCAAATTCTTTCAAATTTTTTTAGAGGGGACAAATGATCAAGAGATAATAATGTATTAATGATTGCACATATAAAATATGTAGTGTGTGTCCAAATTGTCCAGAAGAGTAGTTCAGATTCCCTGAAATTTGTTTTTGAGGCACCATGTAGATGCTGAGAACTGAGCCTGTGTCTACTGCAGAGGAAATTCACTCTTCCACCACTGAGTCATCTGTCTAAACACTACACACCTATATTTTGTTACTACAACTACCTCATCATTAAACAAGTCTATCATTTTACTGCCACTTAAACTTTTCTTGAAATTCCATAGATAAAACTGGAATTTCATCCAACAGAATTATTTACTATTGGCATGACAATCATTATTTGTCATCTAGCTGAGTAAATCATCATTATTTATAAATAAAGCTTGCACACAAGATACTCAACAACTTATTAGGGGCATCATACTGCAATATATTTGTTCTAGCTTTTGATTCAAATTCATATAATCTTTAAATACATATGCATAGGATTTTAAAGTCATTAAAAACTTCAAAACAACCAGGACGGATTGAAATACATGAAATCAGAAATGGACAAAGGTCCAGCAGGTTCTATAGCTTTGTCAGAGCTGGTGCCAGGAGCAGTTGAATGTAAACATAAACTCAGCTCAGCACAGTGTCCTTGATTTGACGGCTTCTCGTAGTTCTTTGTTTTGCAGCCTGTTGAAGCAAAAGAGGAACTTCCTGCATAGACCATGACAGGCCCTGGAAATTAGCCTAATAAGAACCAAATGTTGCTCTCTCAGAAAGTGCTCTGAGGCTCAGAGAGAGGTGAACAACATCCTTCCACTATGTGAAGAGTTGAGAATTACTCTCTAAGTCAGGGATAACCTTCTGGGGAAAAACAACACCACCCCAGACCTGGAGCTTCTCTCTTGGGAGCAGACATCTGCTGATTGCACCTGCATTTATAATGCTTTAAAAGGTACCTGATTGGTTGACGTGTAAAATTAGAGCCACTGTCTGTTCCTAGTAATTAAGTGTTGAATGTTTACTCTTGAATATCGCGTATTTTCTATGTTAAAAATGCTTTGGATTTTAAAATTTAAAATATTAAAATTAAGTTTTAAAATATTAAAATCTATAAGGGATGAAAGTTTGAAAGTCTCATTAGTGAAAGTTTCAAGTACTGTTTAGAAATCCTGGAAATAAAGAGTAGCAATGGAACATGATGGGCCTAGAAAAATGAGGATGTAGTTTTCTGCAGATATGGAATGGAGGGTGGATCTGGGCAGAGGCACGGGAAGGGATAAAATGTTCAAAGCACAATATGTAGCTTTCCCCAAGAACTAATAAAAATATCTTTAATGTGACAATGCCATCCGGTATGAGAGATGCTTCTTACTTCTCTTCTTGGAAGTTGGATGTGTATGCACAAGCAGTGCTTGATGAGTAAAAGTTCCATTTGCAAATCTAGAACAGTTTACTCAATTACATGTGAAGACACAAGCAGAACCCTGACAAATCAAAGCCACACACTAATGGATCAGGACGAGTTTCAAACACTGGACATACTGGTTAGTGATCCTGGACTCTGAAACAGAAAAAGAACAACTTTCAGAACTGGAGCAGACCTTTGTATTATGGTATCTATTCTTTCAAATGGAATGAAATGGATGGAAAGAAATGAGATGGAACCACAGTGTAAAGAGTTTTATTTTCCACTGTCTGTACAGCTAATGATATTAAAACTTAGTCAGATATTTATTGTCCATCTAGAGTTCATTGTTTGAGAACTATTTGTTCATTTTATAGTACATTTATTGTTTTTTATGTTTTGCTATTTAGATGTTTCCTTTATAAATTCTAGATATGAACTTATTTTCAGGTAGATAGCAAGCAATATTTTATTTCTGTTTGAACAATTATACAATTAATTTTTATAAGTTTTACTGTACTTTAACTTTTTAATTCCATACCTCATTTTCCTATTCATTCTGTTATTTCCAGAACCGTAGAAGTCATTTTAAAAAACCATTTGTAACCTTAATTTTTGAAGTGTTTTCTCTAACAGTTTCAGAGTTTCAGGTTTCACCCCCAAGATCTTTGATCTGTTTTTGAATTGATTTCTGTACGGAAGTAGAAATAAGGATCAAGTTTCATGCCTTTTCTTCCTATGGCCAGGTTTCCCAAAAATCCTTTCTTCAGTTTCTCCATTTTCTTCCTCATTGTCAGAATAGCCCGACACAATCATCTTTTCTTTATTTTTTTAACTTTTTAAATTTTAAACAATTTTTAAATTCAAATATTTATGACATATTCTTCTTCTACTCCAAGTTTATGCATATCTTTTCCACCTTCTATATCCATGCCATTTTAAGTTTTTTTTTTTTAAATTAAGAAATAAAAAACAAAGCAACAACAACAACAAAACAAACAAACAGAAACTCAATACATGAGTGTTTCTCTTTTATTGTAGAGTACTGTTTTATTCTGGGTTTTTGTTTTTCCATATGAAATTGAAAAATGTTCTGTAAAAAATTGTGTTGGTATTTTGATGGGATTGCATTGAATTTGTAGTTTGCATTTGGCAGGATGGCCATCCTGGAGGTTTTTGCTTCCCTGAAATCAAGCTGTACTATAGAGCAACAGTAACTAAAAGGACATAGTACTGGCATAGAAACAGACTGGTGGATCAAAGGAATCAAATGGAACACCCAGAAATACACCCACACACCTACAGAAACTTAATTTTTTACAAAGACGTCAAAACCAAACAATAGAAAAAATAGCATCTTCAACAAATGATGCTGGTCTAACAGGATGTAGAAAAATGCAAATAGATCCATACTTATCACCCTTCACAAAACTGAAGTCCAAGTGGATCAAAAACCTCAATATAAAAGCAGACACACTAAACTTCATAGAAGAAAAAGGGGGGAAGATCCTTGACTTCATTGGCACAGGAGACAATTTCCTGAACAGAACACCAACAGCACAGGCTCGAAAATCAACAAACAATAAATGGTACTTCATGAAAATGAAAATATTCTATAGAGCAAAGGACACTGTTATGAGAACAAAATGACAGCCTACAGGCTGGGAAAAGATCTTCACCAACCCTGTATCTTCTGGAGGAATAATGTCCAGAATATATAAAGAACTCAAGAGGGGGCGGAGCCAAGATGGCGACGAGCACACACCATTTCTGAGCAGTGGAATACCCGAACTTCTGAGTTGGTGAATGGAAGGACCTCTAACCCAGGAA
>REGO01001137.1:0-38444 GCA_010120015.1 Rhombomys opimus
ATACCGCAGAAAGCAGACACCACGTATGTGGAGGTGATGGTCAATGATGTCAATGACAACGCCCCCCAGTTCGTGGCCTCCCACTACACGGGCTTGGTCTCCGAGGATGCCCCGCCTTTCACCAGCGTTCTGCAGATCTCAGCCACTGACCGGGATGCTCACGCCAACGGCCGGGTCCAGTACACTTTCCAGAATGGGGAAGACGGGGACGGAGATTTTACCATTGAGCCCACCTCTGGCATTGTGAGGACCGTCAGGCGGCTGGACCGGGAAGCAGTGCCGGTGTACGAGCTGACTGCCTACGCGGTGGACCGAGGCGTGCCCCCGCTGAGGACTCCAGTCAGCATCCAGGTGACTGTGCAGGATGTGAATGACAATGCCCCTGTCTTCCCAGCTGAGGAGTTTGAGGTGAGGGTGAAGGAGAACAGCATTGTGGGGTCAGTGGTGGCTCAGATCACCGCGGTGGACCCTGACGACGGCCCCAATGCTCAGATAATGTACCAGATTGTGGAAGGGAACATCCCGGAGCTGTTCCAAATGGATATCTTCTCCGGAGAGCTCACGGCGCTTATCGACCTGGATTATGAGGCTCGTCAGGAGTACGTGATTGTGGTGCAGGCCACATCTGCTCCCCTGGTCAGCCGGGCCACCGTACATGTGCGCCTGGTTGACCAGAATGACAACAGTCCTGTGCTCAACAACTTCCAGATCCTCTTTAACAATTATGTGTCCAACCGCTCTGACACTTTCCCCTCAGGCATCATTGGGCGCATCCCGGCTTATGACCCTGATGTCTCTGACCACCTCTTTTACTCCTTTGAGAGGGGCAATGAACTGCAGCTGCTAGTGGTCAACCAGACCAGTGGGGAGCTTCGGCTCAGCAGAAAGCTGGACAACAACCGCCCACTAGTGGCCTCCATGCTGGTGACTGTAACAGGTGAGGGGTGCAGGAAGGTGACCTAATGATCCTGTCAGGGGTCAAACCAGAATCCCTAAAGTGGTCCGATCTTGTACCCAGTAAGATCACCCATAGACCTCAGATCCCAGCGGTTCTTGGACAGTCTTGACAGAACACTAAAGATGCTAGGGCATGTTAAGAGCCATAAGTAACTGTTCCTATAGGGATTGCTCTCCTCTCTCCGTAAGGGGGGAGGGGACAGGGGTTCTTTTTGATGCTCTTGTGTTTCTAGGAATGGCAGTTCATGCATCCCATGCCTGTGTTTAGATAAAGGTTACTTTGGGTCTAGTCTGTCCCTTACTTTAGTGGTCAGGGAGAGCAGCTTAGTTCGGCCTCAGGCAGGTCATACAGGAAGTGGGCCCACCCTGCTCTCCAAAGAGCAGTCCAGGGACCTTTTTGGGAAATGTCCAGAGATCCGACGGCCTTCCTTTCCCTGGGGACTTCACAAGCCCCTCTTCCCTCGTAGAAGGGATTGGGTGGAAAAGCCTCTTGAAGTCCCACCTTCTAAAGGTGTCAGAGGTTCATTTGTCTCAGCCCTGGAGCTGGCGCTCTTGGCACTACCACAGAAGGTATGGTCCTCATTTACCCTCAGTACTCTCAACAGCCGATCTTAAGGACGGCCGAACGCATGCTAAATCTGAGACGAACAAAACAGATAAGACTCTTACTTTCATCTCAGAATGGGCACTGAAACCACAGAACCCAAGTCTAAGTGCTAGGCAGTTTGCTAAGTAAAGCGTGCTGAGGGAGATGCAGAGTGTGGGTCTACTCCAAGGTCCGTGCTGCTCCTGGAGCTCTGAAGAAATACTCTGCGTGTCCGAGATCCAGGACCCTGTAATCATTGCCCAGAGCCACCCCCTTCTTTCTTTTCTTCCTTTTTTCTTCTTTCTTTCCTCCTCCTTTCTTTTTCATTTCACTATGTAGCCCTGACTTGAACTCAGCACGTAGACCAGGTTGGCCTCAGACTCACAGAGATCGGCCTGCCTCTGCCTCCCAGTTCCTGGGACTAAAGGCACGATAGGTATCAACACATGCCTGGCTTCCCCACATTGTCTCTTGCAGGGGGTGTCCTGCTGTTCCTACTACACTGAGGAAAGATGGGGTGCTAGGGTTGGATGGCCGGTGGTCCTGGCTTCTCCTTGTATCCTGAGTGGATAGCCTGTTGACCGCAGTGCCTAGGAGTATGGGTTACTGAGCAATTAGGCAACTCTTGTGTGTTAGCAGACTGACTTACTGACTCATGAGTAATTATGAGGGCAGGGCTGGTGGAGCTCCCCGGTGTGAAACGCCCGATCGGGACCCGAGCTGTGTAAATTACTGACTCAAGCCTCTCCCCATATTGGGGATGCCCGAGTAAGGCAGCAGCAGCTTGTAGTACCTTGAAGCCGGGAGAGATGGCGGTTCACCACCTCTCCTGTCTGTTGGCTCAGAGCTTTAGGTTAATCACTGGCCCCAGACCCCTTGTGTTCCAAGGAGAGACAGCTACTGACCCGAAACTGATCACTGTCCCTGCCCCTGCCTGCAGATGGCCTGCACAGCGTAACGGCACAGTGCGTGCTGCGCGTGGTCATCATCACCGAGGAGCTGCTGGCCAACAGCTTGACCGTGCGCCTGGAGAACATGTGGCAGGAGCGCTTCCTGTCACCGCTGCTGGGTCATTTTCTCGAGGGCGTGGCTGCCGTGCTCGCCACCCCTACCGAGGACGTTTTCATCTTCAACATCCAGAACGACACAGATGTGGGGGGCACCGTGCTCAACGTGAGCTTCTCGGCGCTGGCTCCTCGCGGGGCCGGGGCAGGCGCTGCAGGGCCCTGGTTCAGCTCGGAGGAGCTGCAGGAGCAGCTGTACGTGCGCCGCGCCGCCCTGGCCGCCCGCTCGCTGCTCGACGTGCTGCCCTTCGACGACAACGTGTGCCTGCGCGAGCCCTGCGAGAACTACATGAAATGCGTGTCGGTGCTCCGCTTCGATTCGTCCGCGCCCTTCCTGGCCTCGGCCTCCACGCTCTTCCGACCCATCCAGCCCATCGCCGGCCTGCGCTGCCGCTGCCCGCCGGGCTTCACGGGAGACTTCTGCGAGACGGAGCTCGACCTCTGCTACTCGAACCCCTGTCGCAATGGCGGCGCGTGCGCGCGGCGCGAGGGAGGCTACACCTGCGTGTGCCGCCCGCGCTTCACCGGTAAGTCGGCCGCAGCGCTGGCCGAAGCCCTGGCGGAGCTTAGCGGAGGGACTGCGGGGGTGCGAGGGAGCAGCCGGCACCTTTTTCCGTAGCCGCGGGGATCCGGTAGGGGCGCGGCTGAGCCGGGCCCGCCCGAAGCCTGCAAAGCTCTAACAGGAATGGAAGCCCTAGGCGAGAGGAGCCAGGGGCGGGGCGGGGCGGGGGCGGGGCCTGGGCGGGGATAGACCACGTGAGGGCGTGCCCACAGACAGCTCAGCCACTCAGAGGCCGAGGGGCTGGGCCTCGAGGCTCCAGCCTCTCGGAGAGACCGAGGGTGGGCGGGGCGTGGGCGGGGCGTCCCCTGACCGGTCCCGCCCTCCAGGGGAAGACTGCGAGCTGGACACCGAAGCTGGGCGCTGCGTCCCGGGCGTCTGCCGCAACGGGGGCACCTGCACCAACGCACCCAATGGCGGCTTTCGCTGCCAATGCCCCGCGGGCGGCGCTTTCGAGGGCCCGCGCTGTGAGGTGGCAGCACGCTCCTTTCCTCCCCGTTCCTTCGTCATGTTCCGCGGCCTGCGGCAGCGCTTCCACCTCACGCTGTCCCTCTCGTAGGTGCCCGCCCCGTGTCACTGTCCCTACCTACGTACTCTGACCCAGACCGATGACTGCCCGGTCCTGAGGTCCTCCCCGGACACCGGGCAGCGTCCTCTCCCCGACCCCTGCTGGCATCTCCCACGCTCTTCTTTAGGCTCAGCTTGAGCTGGTTCTCGAATGTCCGCTCCTAATGGTCGCATTCCACCTCACTCAGGTTTGCCACGGTGCAGTCCAGCGGGCTACTCTTCTACAACGGGCGCCTGAATGAGAAGCATGACTTTTTGGCTCTAGAGCTTGTGGCTGGCCAAGTGCGGCTTACCTATTCCACGGGTGAGTGAGATTTTTGTGACAGAGAGCGGGTGCATGTGTTCCTGGGGTGGCTGGCAGAGTCAAAGCATGATTCCCCTCAGGTGTGCACCTGAACACTCCCGTCAGTGCCAGACGACAGTGAGGACCAGGCTCTGCGGCCACTCCCTCCGGGAAGGCCCATCCCTTCGGGAAGTCTGTGTTTCTCCCGTGTTTGTCCTATGCTCAAGGACACTGTAGCTCAGCCAGTTTGGTCACCAGTGGATATGGTGATCCATTTATCCAGCATGACCCCAGGAGTGTCTGTCCCTACTTATGTAAATGGGGCAGGGTGGTGCCACTCAGGAACCCCAGACAACATTCCACGTACACACTCCCCACAGGTGAATCCAATACAGTGGTCAGCCCCACAGTCCCCGGAGGCCTGAGTGATGGACAGTGGCACACAGTGCATCTGAGATACTACAACAAGGTGGGCACCGCCCCCTGGTGTGCTGCGAGCGGGGCGTGTGGGGGAGTCAGGATTCTGCGTTCTCCTCAGGACTTACCGTAGGGGCGTTGTTGATTGGTGTGCCTGATCTCTAGCCCCGGACAGATGCCCTAGGGGGTGCTCAGGGCCCTTCGAAGGACAAGGTGGCTGTCTTGAGTGTGGATGACTGCAATGTGGCTGTGGCTCTGCAGTTTGGTGCTGAGATTGGCAACTACTCGTGTGCAGCCGCTGGTGTGCAAACAAGCTCCAAGAAGTGAGGCCCCCACCCCCTGATCCTCATGTTCTCTGCCGACCAGAGCCCCCACCTTCACCCTTCACATAGCCTGCCAACCCCCTTGTTCTTTTCCCAAACCAGCACATCAGAGACCCCGGAAGCCTCCTCAGCCTAGCTCCCAACCCTATACTCTGTACTCCACCCCAGCTTCCACACCGTCCTCAGAGAAAGTCCCGAGGCACTCTGTCCTCTAAGATCTCTACACTCCCTAAGTCTCTAATGACACACATTGCCTCTACTCCATGAATCTCATAAACTGACCCTGAGAACATTGAGCGTACTGATGTCACCCTGCAGGCCCTCTGCTCCACCCCCACCCCAGCCACCCACATGCCTCACTCTTCATCATGGTCTTCAAGTACCCCACCATTCCCACACCATCTTCCCGTCATGGCCTCTTCCTTGCATCCTCACAACTGCAGTCTGAACTCTTTCCCCAGCCTGGCCTTGTCTTCTTCACCTAACCATCCTTCCTCTAGCCCTACCCCCTACTTCCTGAGGCACCCAGGAGCAACCCTACTCTGGCTCTAGACCCACCAATGACCCAGGCTCCTGACCCCCAGGTCCCTGGACCTGACGGGCCCTCTGCTCTTGGGGGGTGTCCCCAACCTTCCCGAGAACTTCCCAGTGTCCCACAAGGACTTCATTGGCTGCATGCGAGACTTGCACATTGATGGCCGCCGAATGGACATGGCAGCCTTTGTTGCAAACAATGGCACTATGGCAGGTAGGCCCCCAAAGCTCCTATTTGTCCCCATTCATGTCCTTGTCTCCATCATAATGAGGAGGTGGAGGGTTGCATGGGATGGCTCTGCATCTGACCCCGATCCAGTATTAGATGGCAAGATGCCTACTGCAGTTCAGCCTGTAGAGCCTTACTGTCTCCTTCCTGAGAACGTGAGGGTGGAACCACGTTTGCTGGCAGCCCCTTTGGACTCCCATATCGACCCCAGCACTCAAGCCCCTCACCCAGTGTTCTCATGTCCTCCTTATCCCTTGCTCTCCAGGCTGTCAGGCCAAGTTGCACTTTTGTGCCTCGGGCCCCTGCAAGAACAACGGTGTCTGCTCAGAGCACTGGGGTGGCTTCATCTGTGACTGTCCTGTGGGCTTTGGTGGCAAAGACTGTCGGCTCAGTGAGTGGGCATCATGGGGCAGGAGGGCCATAGAGCATAAGTAAGGTCTGTTCTCGGGGTAGGATCTGTAACCTTGCTTCTCTCGTCTCTTCAGCAATGACCCATCCCTACCGTTTCCATGGCAATGGCACGCTGAGTTGGGACTTTGGGAGTGACATGACTGTGTCTGTGCCATGGTACCTGGGACTAGCATTTCGAACACGAGCCACGAAAGGGGTCCTGATGCACGTGCAGCTTGGGCCACATACTGTGCTCCTCTGCCGGGTATGTCTGTCCTTCCGAGCCATCACTATTCCCTCTTCTGCTCATCTCTGATGCTCCCCAACAGCTGGGTTCGGGCCTGGTTAGATAGCATACTTTTCTGCCAGCTGTCTTACCATGCTGGACTCTGCTCTGCACCCCAGACCCTGACTCTTCCCCTACCATAGCGTTCTCTGTATGCACAGGGCACACACATAGCTCTTTCTTGTAACCGTACTGACCCATGAACCCTGGCTCTGTGTCAATCCGTATCAACACGACATTCCCGAACAGTCCTCTATGCATTTTGCATAGCTCTGCTCCTACTGTTCTGAACTCATAATCACTAAGCCCTCTGATCTCACCACCGAACCTCATCCCAATCTGACCCGGGGGCTGTGCATTTCTATCTACAGCTAGATCGGGGGTTGCTGTCTGTGACACTAAGTAGGGCCTCAGGCCACACTGTCCACCTCCTGTTGGACCAGATGACTGTCAGCGATGGCCGGTGGCATGATCTTCGGCTGGAGTTGCAGGAGGAGCCAGGTGGCCGAAGGGGCCATCATATCTTTATGGTTTCACTGGACTTCAGCCTCTTCCAGGTCTGACCTCTGACCCCAGGGTAGTCTGTTCTCAGCTTTCTAACCAGACGTACCTTATTTGACCACATCTCTTGTCCATCTCCTTTCTGCTTTTCCAACTCCCAGATCAGATATTCTCCTAGCCCTTTGCTCTGATCCCACCCCACCAGCCAGGTTGGTCTGTTAGGCAACCCCACTTTTGTTGTGTAGGCTACCTAGATTTCTGGCTTGACCTTGGGGGACCTTTGTAGTTAGGACTCTGCCTTTGCCTGACCCTGAAAGCCCCTTATGGTGTCTTCCTTAGTATCTCACCACACCAGGTTAAAATCCTGGAATCGTAGTAATGGGGAGATGGCTCAAAGGATAAAGCACCCGCTTTTACAACTTCAGGGACTCAAGCTCCAATCCCCAGAACATGTGTAAAGGCTGGGCAAGAACAGCAGCTGCCTGCAGGCCCAGCACCCAGGATGCAGGTACAGGAGAGCCCCTGAGCAAACTGGCTAGCTCGACCAGCCAGAATTGATGAGCTCCGAGTCTAGCAAGCTTGATTAATGAAGCGAAGAGTGATCAAGGAAGAAATCCAGTGTCATCTTCAGGTTTCCACATGTACACACATACACTCGCACCTACACACATCACACACCCATACACATCTGAACATGTATGTACACACAGGTACACCATGTACTCATACACACACCAAAAAAATAAGATCATGGAATTTCAAGGTTGGCTCTGGGTCCAGGAGGGAGGGGCTTGTCTGAGCATAACTCTTTTTTTTTTTTTTTTTTTTTTTTTTTAATTTATATATGGTGAGTATTTGCCTCCATGTAGGTGTGTGTATCATATGCATGTCTAGTGCCCAGGGAGGCCACAGGAAAGTATCAGAGTCCCTGGAACTGGAGTCATAGACAGTTGTGAATTTTCATGTGGGTAGGGGCACTCAAACCCAGATCCTCGAGAAGAGCAGTGCTCTTAGCCACTGAGCCATCTCTCCAGCCCTGAGCTCAGCTCGTAACTGAAGCATGTCACCCATGCTGCAGCCAGTTCTCCATACTTGGGAGCTACTCATTCCCAAACCATTCTTCTGATACAGCGGACAAAACCTGGTCCTGTAGGGCTAGGAGAAAGCCATTCTGACGCTGGGATATGACAGGGGTTTAAGAGGTAGCCCTCCCTCAATGGTGACTATCTCCTTCTTCTAGGACAGCATGGCCGTGGGGGGTGAGCTGCAGGGCCTGAAAGTAAAGCAACTCCATGTGGGAGGCCTGCCCCCCAGCAGTAAGGAGGAGGGTCTTCGGGGTCTGGTTGGCTGTATCCAGGTGAGGATCAGCATGGGAACATGATGTGGGCTCGTTAGGGACCGGAAAAATAGCATTCAGGTACCTGCTGGCATGGGGGGGGGGTGCTGCTAGATGACCCAGAGAGATCAGAGACCATTCAAAGACTGTCTGGAATATGTGTCAGAAACAGCACAATGAGGGGGCCTGGATGGGGACGTTTAGGGAGGCCTTGGGTTGTGTGGAAGTAGAAGAGAGGGACTGTATGTGAGGGATCATCATCCCATTGGGTGGCTGGCCCCACAGCACGGCCTTGACCCGAGTCTCAGTCTCCCCCTTTGCTCTCTGACTCTAGGGGGTATGGACTGGCTTTACGCCCTTCGGGTCCTCGGCCCTGCTACCTCCGGGCCGTAGAGTGAATGTGGAGCCTGGCTGTGCCGTGACCGACTCCTGTGCATCTGGGCCCTGTCCTCCCCACGCTGATTGCAGAGACCTCTGGCAGACCTTCTCCTGCACCTGTTGGCCAGGTGGGTGTTGAGAGAGTTAGGGGAGGAGCCAGGGGCCATAGAGAAGGCTCTGGGACTAGAGGGCCTGGGGCAGGGAGGAAATGAGAGGGCTAGCACCCTGCTTCTTGCTATGCTCCTCAGCCAGTGTTCTGAGCTTCCTGACCCAACCTGCAGGTTACTACGGCCCAGGTTGTGTGGACGCCTGCCTCCTGAACCCTTGTCAAAACCAGGGATCATGCCGGCACCTCCAAGGAGCCCCCCATGGCTATACCTGTGACTGTGCAAGTGGCTATTTTGGTCAGCACTGTGAGCACAGGTGAGAGGCTCGGGACTAACACGATGGGAAGACCTTATAAGAACAAGGGGGGTCCCTGAGACGGTGTGGATGCTGTTTCTCTCCTCTCATCCCCAGGATGGACCAGCAGTGCCCTCGGGGCTGGTGGGGAAGCCCAACCTGCGGTCCCTGCAACTGTGATGTCCACAAGGGCTTTGACCCCAACTGCAACAAGACCAACGGGCAGTGCCACTGCAAGGTTCGCCTAGACTCTCATTCATTCACCCTTGACCTTCTAACTTCCCCTCGCTGCTATCCGTGACTTGTCAAACTTGTTGAACCCTGCCGCCTGACTTGAGCCCTAACCTATTAATCTCTCTCCTACAATCTATTTACCCCTTCTCACCCCTGACCTCTAAACCCTCCTTTGTCTGCCTCTGAGGCAGGCCTTTCTAGCCTATGAGCTCTTTTTCATTTTTTTTTTTTTTTAACTTCTGCCTTTGTTTGTGCTCATTCCCCAAGCTTTCACCTGAGACCCTTCCCTTCAGCCTGACCTCTGACCTCAGGCCCCTGACCCATCCCTACACAGGAGTTCCACTACCGACCGAGGGGCAGTGACTCGTGCCTCCCGTGTGACTGCTACCCTGTGGGCTCCACCTCGCGCTCATGCGCACCCCACAGCGGGCAGTGCCCCTGCCGTCCTGGAGCCCTTGGCCGCCAGTGTAACAGCTGTGACAGCCCCTTTGCAGAGGTGACAGCCAGTGGTTGCCGAGGTAAGCAAGTTCCACCCACCTCCACCCGCAGAGGACTGGTTCTAGCATGCTAAGAACCTCCTGGAGGTGGAGGGCCCCGGGAAGCTTTTCCTGAGGGAGACCAGATGTATCGGGGGAGCCCTCCGTTTACCGACCACACTTGGCTGACGTGCCATGGGCTCTAACAGGCCAGCTGTTTTTTGTTTTGTTTTGTTTTTTAATTTACCTTTTATTTTATGTCCGTTGGCGTTTTGGGTTCTCGGGAAGAGTAGTCAGTGCCCTTAGCCGCTGAGCCATCTCTCCAGGCCAGACCAGCTCTTAAGAAGCCGTCAGGGGAGTGGTAGTGTCTGGCCCATGTATGGGAGAGGTAGAAGAATAGTAGGTATGGTGTCACTTGCCTTAGAACCCGGCCACCGGGCTCAACACTGCCTTTCTCCCTAGTACTCTACGATGCCTGCCCCAAGTCCCTGAGATCTGGTGTATGGTGGCCTCAGACTAAGTTTGGTGTTTTGGCCACAGTACCCTGTCCCCGGGGGGCCTTGGGTGAGTATGTGGTGGACAGCATTGTGTCTGAGGGTGGGCCAGGCACCTCTTTCACTGAGCTGGGTGGTCTGGTCTCTGTGAAGAGCTGGGAGCAGGGCGGAAAATCACGTGGGCCTTCTATTATTCTCAGTGGCTTTGGTTCCCCTCCTGTACTCTCATTAAGCCTCCGTCTGTTTCTCTTGGCTTCTGGGCAGGATTGCGGGGTACAGGTAAGGGGTACGTGTTTGCTCAGGTGCGCTGCCCCCTCCCACTGCTGCCAGAGCTTTTGCAGACCCCTCCCTGCTGCCTGAGTTTCTAAAACCTACTCCTCGTCTCCTGGAGACCCCTTCCTGCAACCTGAGAGCCCTAGGGAATTTCTCTGGTGCCTGAGGTCCTACAGGATCCCTCTCCGTCACCTGGGGACCCTTCAGATCTTTTTTCCACTTCCCAAGACCTTGCAAACTCTCCCTACTTCCTGAGGTCCTTGTAGAGCTCTCCCTATTGGCCAGCATCACCCACCAGCTTCTCCTTGCTGCCCAAGAGTGTCCCCGCTGCTTGAGGTCTCTGCAGTGGCTGCACAGGGATTGTCTGTGTGTGCATGCTCACAGCGCGTCCTTCTGTGCCTGTGCATGTGTCTGTGAGTCTGTCTTGAAGGGATGGGGTTCTGAATTTAAGTTAGGGTCTCTTTCGCTGGTGGACACAACTTATTCAACTTCTATCCCAACCCCATAGAGAAGGAAAGGCAATGGTAGTAAGGTCATTATTGGGGTAGCTAAAATTTGTGTGAGAATCCTGCTCCCACCTCACTTGGGTCATGTGGTACTCCTGGAAGATCTTGTCTATGTCAGCATGCTTGTGATACACAAGAGCGTTTCGAATGTTGGCATGTTGGCTTGTTCAAGCCCATGTGTGTGAATGAGTGAGTGAATGTGTATGAGTATGTGTATGAATGTGTGTGTGTGTGTGTGTGTGTGTGTGTGTTGCGTGTGTGTATCTGTCTACATCTTTATGCTTTTCTTTATGTGGTTAGTGGTGAGAATGGCTCACAGACCTCTCGGGAGAATTGACCAACAAGCTATTGGGACCCAACCAGGCCTAGGCTGCATCGTGTAGGCAACTAGCCATAGATGCTCATCACTGTGGCCCCCTACCTCAAGGTTCCTTACGGGATAGAAGAGGGTGCTGTGGCCACCTATCAGCAACGGTCTCCAGGCTGCAGGCCTGACCAGGGATTGCCCGCCCCCAGGTGCTGCGGTGCGGCTGTGTGATGAGGAGCACGGTTGGTTGGAGCCTGACCTCTTCAACTGTACTTCCCCTGCCTTCCGGGAACTTAGTCTGCTGGTGAGACTCCGCCCAGATCGCGCCCCACACCCAAGACCTTCAGGCTGTGATGGGCCCAATGTAGACCTCAGCCCTTGACCTCTTGGGCACTCATTTCCTAGTTGCCCTTTCATCTGTCCAAGCTTTCTCCCTGTAAGGCTTTTGAGAAAGGCCTACAGGACCACAGAGCAACCACTGCCATCCTTGTCCTGGCAGTTGGATGGCCTAGAGCTGAACAAGACGGCACTGGATACTGTGGAGGCCAAGAAGCTGGCCCAGAGGCTGCGGGAGGTGACTGGCCAGACTGAGCACTACTTTAGCCAAGATGTCCGAGTCACTGCCCGCCTGCTGGCCTACTTGCTGGCCTTTGAGAGCCATCAGCAGGGCTTCGGGCTGACAGCCACACAAGATGCCCACTTCAATGAGGTGAGCTGTGCCCTGTGTCCCCTGTCCCGTAGCCCTGACTTCCATGGCTCCTCCTCTTTAGCTCCCTAGTCCTGGATCCCCAGCTTATTCTCCTCCTGACCTCTGGAGAAGTAAAGGTCCTACAAATTCACTCTTCCCTTGTCCACTCCTGTCCTGCCCTCTTGCCTCTTGGACTCCCAACTAATACCTGGCTAGACTCCCTCATGCCTCCCCCAACCCTTTGTACAGCCTCACCACCTGGGTGAATACAGCTCTCTCTCCATCCTTCCAGAATCTGCTGTGGGCTGGTTCTGCGCTGCTCGCCCCAGAGACAGGGGACTTGTGGGCAGCCCTGGGGCAGCGAGCCCCTGGCGGTTCCCCAGGTAGTGCAGGGCTGGTGCGGCATCTGGAAGAATATGCAGCCACCCTCGCAAGGAATATGGAACTGACATACCTGAATCCTGTTGGCCTAGTCACACCCAATATCAGTGAGTGGTAGCGGGGCAGGAGAAGGGCAAGGGGAGCTCTGGGGCTCATTCTGCTTCTTGCCACACCACTCCTATGACCCCAAGGGCTCTACAGATACCACGGGAAGCACGGCTTGTGAAGCTTGACGGGAGGCTGGGCATAGGTAGTAACGGAACTCTTGGCAGAGGAGGGAAGTCCTTGACAAGGGCTACCCCTCTTTCTTCTTGGGCAGTGCTCAGCATTGACCGCATGGAACATCCTAGTTCAACTCAGGGAGCCCGTCGTTACCCCCGCTACCACAGCAACCTTTTCCGGGGCCAGGATGCCTGGGATCCTCATACGCACGTGCTGTTGCCTTCCCAGTCCCCACAGCCATCCCCATCTGAAGGTAGGAGCCCTTTGGGTGACTTCTGGGCCAGGCCCTATCTCCTTATCTCCTCCCAGAGCCTGGTGCCATGACACCCTCTCACCAATTCTTTCCTTGCCAGACCTCCCCCACCTCATGGTTCCTATGTAAGATCATCCTCAGGCCACCTCCGCATACTTTGCCTGCTCTTTGACCTTTCCCATGTGCCCTTCATGGCCTCTGCATCCTCCACTCCCCAATTTCTGGATTTGTGTGGAAGAGGTCTCTGTGCTTGGTGCTAGGTTGGGCTCAAAACTAGTTTTGTGGGCGCTCATGGTAAGAAGTCACTGTGGCCCCTTCCTTTCCCTTGGCAGTTCTGCCCACAAGCAGCAACGCAGAAAACGCCACAGCTTCAAGTGTGGTCTCCCCAACCTCCCCTCTGGAGCCTGAGCCTGAGCCTGGGATCTCCATTGTCATTCTCCTGGTCTACCGCACCTTGGGAGGCCTTCTCCCTGCCCAGTTCCAGGCTGAGCGCCGGGGTGCCAGGTACCAGGCAGAGAGCTGCTTCCGGTCCCCTCAGCCCTGATCCTCTGTGAGCCCCTCCCCCACCCAGTACTCCTTTCCTCCGTGGACAGATGTGCAGGTCCACAGGGAAACAGAGACGATCAGGGAGCTTACCCGAATTGGGTTCCATGTGAATTTTCTTTGGCATAAGGAAAGGCAAAGGTGCAGGGTGACAGAGACACATACGGGACCATCACACACACACACACACACACACACACACACACACACACACACAAAGGGTATATGATCCAGGTAGAGATAAGCCAACTGACTGACTGATAAAGAAAGACAAAGACAGTTTGGTTGGGGAGGTCAGATGGAGATGGGAGAAGGAAAGGTTTGACCATTACAGAAGTCTGGAGCTGTTCAGGCCTCAGACCCCAGCCTAGGCAGTGAGTGTGAAGCCCCTGGCAGGCCGGCAGAGGCTGGCTGGCGTTCTTGGAAATAGCCTGTGCTCTGCGGGTACCCTGCACCCTGGCAGGTGGTTTGAAGACAGGCGAGGTGGGCAATGGGTCTTTGGTCAGCAGTGTCCAAGACCAGATGGGTCTCTCCTCAGGCTCCCCCAGAACCCTGTTATGAACTCCCCGGTGGTCAGCGTGGCTGTTTTCCATGGACGCAACTTCCTCAGGGGTGTCCTGGTGTCCCCAATCAACCTTGAGTTCCGCCTGCTACAGACAGCGAATCGGAGCAAGGCCATCTGTGTGCAGTGGGACCCACCCGGCCCGTGAGGACCCCCCCTCTGGGAACCTTTTGTCCCTATCAACCTCTAGGAGGTGCCCCAGCCTGTCCCTGAGGTCCCTATCTATGCCACTGTGCAAATTAGGCCCACGCTGTTCCCTAACTCCAGGCACCCCCCCCCCACACCTCACAAATCTCTGTGTGTGATAGAAAGGGGGCCTAACTCTCCTCTGGATACAGGGCAGACCGGCATGGGATGTGGACAGCGAGGGACTGCGAGCTGGTACACAGGAATGGATCCCATGCACGGTGTCGCTGTAGCCGGACAGGCACTTTTGGAGTCCTTATGGATGCCTCTCCCCGCGAGGTAGAGTTGTGTCCAATGACCCGAAGAAGTGGGGAGTCAAAGGGGCAAGGAAGCTCTGCCCGGCACCCCGGTGACCATCCTCAACTCCACAGAGGCTAGAGGGAGACCTGGAGCTGCTGGCAGTGTTCACTCATGTGGTCGTAGCAGTGTCCGTGGCTGCCCTCGTGCTGACTGCGGCTGTCCTGCTGAGCCTGCGCAGCCTCAAGTCCAATGTGCGTGGGATCCACGCTAACGTGGCGGCCGCCCTGGGAGTGGCAGAGCTTCTCTTCTTGCTGGGAATCCACAGGACCCACAACCAGGTGCAGGCTCAGGGCCACGGGAACTGTGTCCCAGTGACGCCACTGTTCTGTGGAAAGTGTGGGGTCAAAGCTTGGGAGCTAAGATCAAGGAAACCCGAGCTGAGGTCACGGTTTGGGGCAGGGTGCTGTTATTGGGGAAGTGAGCGGAGAGGAGATGTCTGGGGTGGAGTGGAGGAGGGCAGGCAGGAGCGATCCTGACTCAGGTCTCCTGGCCCTGCCTTCAGCTGCTGTGCACTGCCGTCGCCATCCTCCTGCACTACTTCTTCCTCAGCACCTTTGCCTGGCTCCTGGTGCAGGGCCTGCACCTCTACCGGATGCAGGTTGAGCCTCGGAATGTGGATCGTGGCGCTATGCGCTTCTACCATGCCCTGGGCTGGGGTGTCCCTGCCGTGTTGCTGGGTGAGGTCTTACCCACTCAGGCCTGTGATCCCCAACCTCTGACTGCCATATGACCTGACCCCAGGCTATGTTCCCAAACCCTATCTCTTAGCCTCAGCGCCCATGCTACCCTCCTCTGGGAGGGTCCTGTTTGCTCTTACTCCATTTCCTTCCCAGGGGGTCAGAATTTAGAGTACACCTCTTTGGTCCAACCTCTTCTCTTTTCAAAGGCCTTGCTGTTGGGCTGGACCCGGAGGGCTATGGAAACCCTGACTTCTGTTGGATCTCCATCCATGAACCTCTTATCTGGAGTTTTGCTGGCCCTATTGTCCTTGTCATTGTGGTGAGTGTCTGGCTCTTGGTGCCACCTGTGTGCTTCATTCTCAGGAAGGAGGGAGGAGACTTGGAGCGCGCACAGTCATCCCGGGCTGTTTCCATCTCATGTCTGGTCACAGAGGGAACCCCCATTCAGCTGCATGGCAGTGGGAGGTTAACACGTCAAAGCCTTGGCTACTCTTCCTGCTTGATCTCCGTTTCTCTCCGTCCTTGTAATCCCGCTTAGCTTTCTTCTCTTCCGCCTCTGACTCTTCTGTGCGATTTTTCAGCTCTTCTGTATCTTGCTGTTTCTGATTCATGCTTCCCCCCCCCTCTCATTTTCTCTTCCTCCGCGCTTGGGTGTGTAGTCTTGGTCTCTTTCTGTTTCTTACTGTCTCTGTCTGTCTCTCTCTCTCCTCTCCACCTGACTGTGGGTGCAGATGAATGGGACCATGTTTCTCCTCGCTGCCCGCACATCCTGCTCCACAGGGCAGAGGGAGGCCAAGAAGACCTCTGTGCTGTGAGTTGGCTAGTGGAGGGAAGTAGGGGTACTCAGGATGGCAGACTCCTCCTGGGTGGGGTTTGGGACCTCAGCATACCTGGTAGAGGTTGGACTTCAAATTCTGCATGAAGGGAAGCCACTCCTCCCTCTCTGGTACTTTGCCACATTCTGGCTTCGTGCATGCTTTCACTCTGCTGTCTCCTAGTCCCCTGGGTGTCCTGGAATCTCCCATGGCCTGAATGATTCACTTTTCCCCACCTTGTATGTGTCTGCCTATCTTCTGTTTCTCTCATGGCTACCTTACTCCATTGTCCTTTCCATGATCCCTCATGGTTCCCTGAATGCTCTTCCGGTTCTTTGTGTGACTGCCCGTCTTCCTTAGTGTCCGCCTGAAACCTTCATGTTCCTGTGTGAGGCGTGTTTTCTTCCATCCCTAGGTGTCCTTCTGTGTCCCCTACATAAGCCCTGCTTGACCCTGGTGTGTCCCCCCATGTCTCCCGTGTCCTTACAGCAGGACCCTCCGAAGCTCCTTTCTGCTCCTTCTGCTGGTCAGTGCCTCCTGGCTCTTTGGCCTTCTGGCAGTCAACCACAGCATTCTGGCCTTCCACTACCTCCATGCTGGACTCTGTGGCCTCCAGGTACCTCCGGTGCCCTTCTCGCATCCCAGAGCCTGATGGGGCCTCAGCAACCTAGCCCCTACTCGCCCTAGGCGTGGCATTGCCACCAGGCCTGACTGAATGAGTATGATAAGTTAATCCTAGACCAGACACTGACCCTAGTGGCTGACCCCAGACCTAGAGTGACACCCAGCTAATCACTGACATCAGTCTCGGTGTTGATCCTGGGTCGACCTTCGCCAGCACTGGGACTTCTGACCTGTTGCTGACACCGTCGTGGGTTCCAGCTCCTCCTGCCATTTTGCCTTCTCATTATCAGTCCTGTGACTTGCCCTGACTTTCCTTCTGTTCCCCCTTCCCTTGGACTCCTCACTGACTCACACTGGCCTGTGCGAGCTGATGCTCCCCTCTCTGCTGGCCCAGAGACTCTTACTGGTCCCTGATTGATGCACTGTTGGTTGTAGTCTGGACTTAAGTCTTTTCGTATCTCTCGGTGACCCTCACCGACCCTTATCGACCCACAGGGCCTGGCTATCCTGCTGCTCTTCTGTGTCCTGAATGCAGATGCCCGGGCTGCTTGGACTCCAGCCTGTCTAGGCAAGAAGGCAGCTCCTGAGGAAACCAGGCCAGCGCCTGGGACGGTAAGAGACTGCTAGGGCTGAAGGTGGGGATGGGAGCCCTAGGAAGCCTGGATCTGAGGCCTCTTCAGAACTAGCTCACACCCCTGTCCCACCCACCTCCCTCAGGGCTCTGGGGCCTACAACAACACGGCCCTCTTTGAGGAGAGTGGCCTTATCCGCATCACGCTTGGTGCCTCCACTGTCTCTTCAGTGAGCAGTGCCCGCTCTGGCAGAGCCCAGGACCAGGACAGCCAGCGGGGCCGCAGCTACCTCAGGTAAGTGACCATTATGTAGCTTAGTTTAGTCATTCCTCACCCGGGGCTTGACCTTACCAGATCCTAGGGAGGGTGGCCACCTGGAACTCTGCTGCAGCCTCACCCAGATGTCTCTGCTAAATACCCAGAGGCACCCTCAGCCATGCCACATGCAGCAGGCCATGCACTCAAAGGTTCCCCAGCTTCCAAAGCACCCTGTCACGTTCTTCTCTGACGGAGGATTCTGCATTCCAGGGACAATGTTCTGGTTCATCACGGCTCGACTGCTGACCACACCGAGCACAGCCTCCAGGCTCACTCTGGCCCCACTGACCTGGATGTGGCTATGTTCCATCGAGATGCTGGTGGGGTTGAAGCCCTGGGCCAGGGAGGAGGGGTGGAGGGTGTCTTTATGACCTGCCTTCTGCCTCATACTGGGGGCCGTGGCTGACTGGGTGGGACAGGCTCCCCTCAGGTCACTGCCTCAGAAAGCACCTACCCATCCCAGTGTCCAAACCCACCCCTGGCCGACCTAGCTCACCCCTGATTAATTCAAGCCCTTCTGTTCCCACCCCTCCACCCCAAGCTCCCCCCAGACCCCGCCTTCGTCTCCTTGCTGTCTTGCCTGCCTACGTGCAGACCCTTGGCTCAGGACCTTTCCTTATCCTTCCGGTTCCCTGCCATTTCACCTTCCCCCTGACCTTGCCACTCCAGGTGCGGACTCTGATTCTGACAGCGACCTGTCGTTAGAGGAGGAGAGGAGCCTATCCATCCCATCGTCAGAGAGTGAGGACAATGGCCGGACACGAGGGCGTTTCCAGCGTCCACTCCGCAGGG
Source organism: Rhombomys opimus (assembly GCA_010120015.1). Classification (NCBI taxonomy): domain Eukaryota; kingdom Metazoa; phylum Chordata; class Mammalia; order Rodentia; family Muridae; genus Rhombomys; species Rhombomys opimus. The sequence continues at coordinate 18,039 of REGO01001137.1, forward strand.
CAGCCCAGAGCGAGAGGCTCCTTGCCCACCCCAAAGGTGACAGGATCTTGATGATCCATGTCTTGAGGATTCCATGAGTGATCGAGGGACTCCCATATTAGATGTGATGGAGGGACCCTACCATCTCTTCAGGACTCCTGAGCCTGACCCACAGGGCACCTCTGGGGCACCACTGGGACCCTGTGTACCATTCCTATCCAGATTTCTAGGCACACTTGGGCACCCAGGAGCAACCTAGGAAATGGTAATGACATCAGAGACGTTACAGAGTAACTTGTCCCTTCAGCCCCTGGTTTCCCTGTGGTTTGGAGTTCATCTTGATCTTTTTAACCTCAGACATCAAACTTCCATCTCATCTATATACACTTCTAGCTAAGGATGACGGCTATCAGTAAGCCTTCCTTCAATGGCTGCATTGATCTGAGAAGGGACACTCTCCTGTTCCTATTTCCTTTAAAAACTACTTTCCTTCTCTGTGCATGCGTGCGTTTGTGAGCAGATGTGTGCTCCAGTACTCTTTGGAGGTCAAAGGACAACTTGTGGGGGTCAGTTGTGTCTTTCTGCCAGGTGGTCCTGGGAATCAAACATAGGTTAACAGGCTTGGTGGCAAAGTGCTTTTACTTGCTGAGCCGTCTCGGCAGCTCTCCCTTTCCTATTTCTCAGCGAAGATAGCCAGGGCTTGGAGGGTCCTTAGGAACAAGGGTCACGGAGTCAGGATCACAAGTGTCAAGAAACACTGGAATCAAGCCAGGGGCTCCTGTAACGCGCTCTGGATTCGCAGATGTGGATGGCAATGACCTCCTGTCCTACTGGCCGGCCCTGGGAGAATGCGAGGCAGCGCCATGTGCTCTGCAGGCATGGGGCTCTGAAAGGCGCCTAGGAGTAGACACCAGCAAAGACGCAGCCAACAACAACCAGCCAGATCTGGCCTTGACCAGTGGTGATGAAACTTCCCTGGGCCGGGCCCAACGACAGAGGAAAGGTATGGCCCTGACCCTTTGGCCTCATTGTAGGAGCCCTCGGGGCTGCTCAGGCCCAGATCTATGGGAGTTCAGCTTGCTCAACCCTGTGTCACGGTCCCCAGAGGCTGCCTGATCTGTGGAGTTCCTGCTTCCTCCATTCCCTGGCTTTTACCCTTGGGTCCTTAGGAGCTGCCTTCCCAGTCACTTTCTGAAACCACAGAAGCTGTTGAGCTCCTGCTCTGGTCTAGGTCTTCGCCTCTTACGCTATGAGAGCCCCAGGGGCTGTCCTTGCTCCAGCACAAGAGGGTTTTGTCCTCGGTCTTGTGTTGCAGGAACACTGGAGACTACCCTGCCCAATCCAGGGAATTCCTACTCTTTGACCTAGGCCTGAATTTCCGGGACTTGGAGTTATCACTCCTCCGACTTCTTGGGAATCTATCCTGACCGCCCCGCACCATAGTGACTCTTAGCCTAATCCGCAGGATTACTGTCTCCCACTCTGACTCTTGTTCCACTGTCCAGGACCTCTAGAATTGCCTCTGACCTCAGTTCTATTCCATGACCCCAGGAGCTGGCACTTCCTTAGCTAGATTCCAGCGTGCTCTTTGACCTACAGCCTGTTCCCGATTCTGTCCCTTCCACAGGCATCCTGAAGAACAGGTTGCAATACCCACTCGTGCCCCAGACGCGAGGCACTCCTGAGCTGTCCTGGTGCCGGGCAGCCACCTTGGGCCACCGTGCTGTGCCAGCCGCGTCCTATGGCCGCATCTACGCTGGTGGGGGCACAGGGAGCCTCTCACAGCCAGCCAGCCGCTACTCTTCTCGAGAACAGCTGGACTTGCTCCTACGGCGACAGCTGAGCAGGGAGCGGCTAGAAGAGGCCCCAGCCCCTACCCCAGTCCTGCACCCCCTGAGCCGACCAGGCTCCCAGGAGCACCTGGAGGCTGCACCAGCCCGCCTGGAGCCCAGAGATCGAGGCAGCACGCTACCACGGAGGCAGCCACCCCGGGACTACCCTGGCACCATGGCTGGCCGCTTTGGGTCGCGGGATGCACTGGACTTAGGGGCACCCCGAGAATGGTTGAGCACACTGCCCCCACCCCGCCGCAACCGGGACCTTGACCCACAGCACCCGCCTCTGCCCCTGTCTCCACAGCGGCAACTCTCAAGGGACCCCCTCTTGCCATCTCGGCCCCTGGACTCTCTATCTAGGATCTCGAACTCTCGGGAGCAGCTGGACCAGGTGCCTAGTCGGCATCCCTCACGAGAGGCCCTGGGGCCAGCCCCACAGCTTCTCAGAGCCAGGGAGGACCCAGCCAGCGGCCCTAGCCATGGCCCCTCCACAGAGCAACTGGACATCCTCTCCTCTATCCTCGCCTCTTTCAACTCCTCAGCCCTCTCCTCTGTGCAGTCCTCAAGCACACCCTCGGGCCCTCAGACAACTGCCACGCCTTCTGCCACAGCCTCTGCACTCGGCCCTTCCACACCTCGCTCAGCCACATCCCACAGCATCTCGGAGTTGTCACCTGATTCAGAGTAAGCAGGGCCCAGCCATCTGGTCACACTCTCGTCAGATTAGGGCAGCTTCCTAATGGACCCATCCCTGAGCGCTACCATAGAAAGAAGTGAGAGTTGGCCCCTAGATATGCACCACCCCAGGCTCAGCAAGGCGGGAGGCCAGGTGTTACGGTTGGTCTATTAAAAAATGGAAACAGGGCTAGATAGAATTCCCTGGCTGTATGGTTAGAGGCAGCCTCCCTGCCCTGCGAGGCCCAGAAAAGTACCTCCAAAGGCTGGAGGTGCTAGTGGAGGGAGCAGGCAGGAGGCAAGAATTGAAGTAGGAAATAATCCGGCATTTGCGTGAGGCAAAGTGAGGAATCCTTGTTCAGAAGGCCCTGCCTAGGAGTTCATACGGAATAGCTGATTATTAGGCCAGCTTGAGTGCTAACTTCGAAAGTGCGTCATTCACTCATTGCTATATTCCTTCAGTGTGAGGCTGCTCCTGCCTGTGAGCACTGCGGGGGTAGGCACACACATCTCAAGTGCCTGTAGGGCATCTGTGAGGTTGAGGATGTCAGAGACACCCAGCTGGAAACAGGAATCCAAGAAGGAAGGTGTGTGTGTGTGGGGGGGTGCTGCAGGGAGAGTGTTGCCCAGACTCAGAGTGAGCAAGGCCCGGCTAGGGAGTTACCAGGTCTTATAAGCCAACAGGACTGTCTCTCAAGGGGTAACTGCCAGGGCAAGTTCTGGGCTATCTTCAGGAGAAGAGCTTCCTTAGGGGGTCTCGGGTCTCTGGGAATGGCGCAGGGGACTGAGCAAAAGCCAATGCTGAGAGAGAACAGAAAGGAGGGAGGGGTAGAGGCTTGGGAGCCTGGATTCTAGAGGATACTGAAAGGTAAGGACAGGAAAAAGACAGGCCACTTGGGTCCCTGCAGTCTAGCCTCGGGTCTGCACAAGTCCAGGAGGCCTGGGTAAGGACTTGGGCTTTAGGGTCACAGAGTCTGAGTTCTGTCTCTCATCTGCTGTGACCTCGGCCCAGTACAAGCTGTACAGTAGTCTCTGCAACTGCTGAGGGACTTTATAGAAACAAACGCCTTAAAACACGAAGCTCTGTGACACCATCCATCGTAGAGGAGCTGGGTGTAGCATCTTTACCTAGAAGGTGGCTCATGAAGCTGTGACACCTAGGTAGTCAAGTAGCCTTGCTAATGAGTCTAGAGAGCGGAGGTCCAGGAGGGTGTGTGGAGGGCTCAGAATCCTGGAGTGGGCGTGAAGGGGCTGAGCACTGAGAGGCAAACCTCCTCTTAGCCATGGCCTTCGTTTCCACGTCCAACTCTACAGAGTTCCCAGAAGCGAGGGTCACTCCTGAGGGGCCGACCAGCAGAGGAGGAGCCACCAGGGCAGCGGAGGATTTGGGCTGACAGAAGAGACTCCAGGACTGATCCCAAGGCAGCCTTCTTCAAGCCCTCCCCTCAGCTCAGTACAGCGCAGTGTGACGATCCCCTGCGCATCTGTGAGCATGCATGTGACACCTGTGAGCATGGGTGTGACAGGTGCAGGGGGCGGGGCTTCGGGAGGACTTTTATACGTTTTGTACCTTTGTAACCAGAGAGATATGCTTATGTTATTTTTCAGCTTTTCTGTCTCCCAGGGGTCTGAGACTGGGCTGGGAGGGGAAGGGGATGGGAGAGAGGCGTAGTTTGGCCTCCTTTGGGTCCTTAGCAAACTATCTGCTCTTTTCTTTCATCTTAGAGTAGAGCAGACGTGTGGGGCAGATCCTCTCTTTTCCCCTCCTCTTCCCCACATTGATCTGAAAGTTGCTGGGGTCCAGAGTGCAAATCTGATCTTCTTTGCATTTTCTCTGATGCCCCCTAGGCCAAACCCCTGTGTTTGGGGGTTGGCTTTGGAAACCGGGGTCCCCCAGCCGCCTCCTGATGGCTCACTCGTGCCACTCCTCCCTCCCCGTGGGTGTGGCTCTGTGTTACTTGGAGTCCCTGCCACTTACTGCCTTAAGACCGAGGACTGATGCTGCGCGGGTGCTGGCGGAGCAGCAGAAGTCATGTTTACAGATCAAGGCTTCCCTTTCTCCCTTGGGGAGGGACTCGGGCCTCTAATCAGACATTCCTGCGGGGGTGGGTGGAGACGACCCTGTGTCCCTCCTTCCCCTGCCAGAGCAACACTAATCTATGGTGCCATTCCTTCACTAAGCTGTCCCCTGCGGGGTGGGGTGGGGTGGGGGTGAACAAAGGGAGCAGAAAAAGGGAATCCAAGACCCAGAATGTAGCTGCCACAGCCTCCGGCTGTTTGCAGGGTCCTCCCCGGCCCCAGGCGGCAGCAGCCACTGTCCCACCTCCCGCTGGTTCCTCGTAAAGGAAAAAGACTGCTGGGATCCTGTCACAAAGCTCCCTGGTGTTATTTGTCTGATGTCCAGGACTGGGGACTTTACATTTTTGTTACTTTGTTTACAGGTCAAGATTATTTTTTAAAACTGTTGGGTTTTATTTACTGTTTACAGCTTAAAACACGGAATTTACACACTTTGTTTACAGTTGAGAATGTTAACTCCCCCCCCCCTTTGTTTACAAGTGAAAGGTAGAAAAAGTGGGAGAGGGGCCTAGAAGACCTACCTGTGACGGCCCTGGACCTGGCGATCTTGACGTGGGCTTCCAAACTGACCTTTCCCAGGTCAGAGGTCAGCTGATTCTTCTGCCTAACAGCTCACCCGAAGGTGGCTCAGGCCTGGGGTTCTGTGCAAATGCCACCCACCTCTACCCTGTGCATACTCTTGGCAGTTTTTGAGATTCAAAAATCCCACTTCACTGCCTGTGCCAAATCCCATCAGCCAGGTCCCTGATCTCCTTCCCCAGACTGACTCCTGCCCTTGAAGGGCTCAGTGGCCTGTCGGTGGGAGAGTTTCTTTACTATGTCCTAGGTTCTGTAGATGCCCATCTCTGGGGTCCCCCTCCAACACAGTGGCCCTCTTTCCTGTCTGTGTAAATCGTTCCGTGAAGCCGCGCTCTGTTTTGGGAATAAACTTCTATAGAAAACATGTGTCCCTCCTTCTGTTTCAGATGTAGGATGGTTGCTATGAATGGTTCACCCAGAATGACCTTTGAGGGAATCTGAGCCCTCCTCCCTCCAAAATGTCCAGTTATTTTTAGCCCATTTCATGGGAGATTTGGACCAGGTTCCCATTTCTTTCTGAAATACGGCCTCTCACCTTATGATTGGATCCTGAAGTTGGAGCACATGAGCTGGCAGAGAAAAGCCACTTTCCTGGTCTAAGCAGCCACGTGAGGGCTGACTCAACATGGGGTGCCCATCTGTCCAACCAGACCTTGGAGCTGGGGGTGCAGTTCCTGCTTTACCACCCACACTCCGACCCTGACTCTGAAGCTGACTTGGATCTGGCCAGAACCTGAGACCTCCCCAAGAGGGCCCTTCTGAGATCACTGGATTGTTGAGGACTGCTCCATGTCCAGTCTAGGCAATCAGAACCATCAGTGGTGATAGCAAACGCCAATTGATCTCACCTTTAATCCCAGAGGCAGGTAGATCTCTGTGGACTAGCCTGCTCTACAGAGTGTCTCAGAGGGACTCTCCCACAGCTGAGGCTGAGGCCCCTGGTCACACACCCGGGCGTCCAGATCATTCAAGAATTTTTCTTCTGCATTACATGGGAACCCTCTACAAAGCTAGAACATACAATCAGGTCCATCCATTCAGGGGCACGGAGTCCATCCATTCACAACATCGGTCAAGCACAGGTCCTTCGTTCCAGTCCTCCAGCGGTGCCCCAGCTCCCGGCAAGCCACTTAACAATGAGGGGAGAGAAGCTAGGCCGCTGAGAGGGAAAGGGTTAAATCTTTATTCTCCCGCTTCGCAACCGCCCGGAAAGTGTGGCTTAGGTTCCACCCCCAGAATTCTGATTGGCCTGAGCAAATGCACATCCTGGCGGTGGAGCGTGATGCCGGCCTCGTTCTCCCCAGGGCGCCACCTTCTAGCTGACGGTGGCCTCCCAGGCGGCTGTCCGGACAGGGGCACTCTAGCTGCCCTCTGAGGGCCATGGGGCTGCCCGATGGGTCCGGTGAGTTTCAGGGCGCCGCCCGAATTCCGCGTGTCCGCTAAACGTTAATAGTCCTGTGACTCCCGGCCTGGGATCAGTTCAGAAAGGGAACTGCCAAATCCCCAGCAGGCATTTCCCGCCCGCAGAGCCTCGGTTTTACCACTTTGCCGATTTTCCGCTGGTGGTTGTCCGGCAGCAGCGAGGGGTGGGGGCGGGATCCAGCGCGACCCTCGAAGGCTGTACTCAGAGTCCCTGGAGTGCTAATAAGGGGGCCGCAGGGAGGTGGCTGCCTGCCGTTGAGTCCAGGTCCAGGAGGTGTCCGGGCTGGGCGCCTTGGGACCGGGAGACAGACCGCTGCAGACAGGCTCTAACCAGGCTGTGGCTGAGCGGCTTGGGTGATGAGCGCTCTGACACTGCGGGCCCCTGTGCCCTCCCTTTGGGAGGTGCCAAGCATCAAGGCTCCGCCCCGCAGACGCGTGCTGCCTGGTAAGGGTGGGGGGGGAGCCCTTTAAGAAGACTTGAGCGCTCTCGAAGGAGGGGGAGAGGGGCCTCTGAGGTCTCCCGGAGTCTGCGGTGCAGAGACTCTCTGAAGATCTGTCTGCACCGGGTCTGCTCCCTCCTTCAACTTGGACACCCAGGTTAGAGGCTCTTCCCAGGTGAGTCCCTACCCCTCTGGTGGGGTCCTCTCCTCTGGTTATAGTCTCTGCTAGATCAGAACTCACTAGTGAAATATTTCCCAAGAGTCTAGTTGTAGTCCTTCCCGCATTCTACATTTGCCCCCTTGAAACGTATTTGCAGAAGAGAGTTGTACTCTGTATGGAGTGTCCCCCAGATCAGAGTTTCTTCTGAGAGAACTCTCCAGATGAGAACTGTTTCCCTCCCCACCTCCTAGTCTCTGGGAAAGTCTTTCCGGCCAGATGAGACATTGCACTCCCCCTGCCCCAGGTCAGAACATGCCTGGCTGGCAAAGGCTTTAAGTTCCCTCTAGGTTGGATTCGCTTCTGAAAGCTGCTGTTCCCACAGGAAATTTCCCTACTTCACGTGGGAGCCTGCGGTCTAGGTGGAGGTGAGGGTTTGGAGCCTGAGGGTTTGGAGCCTAAGCCTGTCCTGAAGCTTAGGTAGTATTGCTTACAGACCCCTGGTTCGCTAGGTCTGTGAACACACTCTCAGCCAGCTAGGCAGGGCTTGGGGTGCAGCTGGAAAAGGGAGTGGACAAGAATTGACTCAGGGAGGGCAAGGGGCCAAGAGGCAGGGGCTAGGAGGTGCAGTCAGTCTGGACCTGGACCTGGACCTGGACCTGGACTTGCAGTGGTACTCAGGGCTGGGCAGCCACACCTGAGCTGGATGTGTAGGCCATGCTCATCCCGCTCTCCCTTCCCGAGAGACTTTGGCCCAGAAAGAGTCTTCTAGCAGCCAAGGTTCAGATACTGCCCCTGTCTGGGTGTGAACACGGGGCTCTCAGGGACCAGCAGGGTTACATCTACCCTTGATCTCTGAGGCCAGAAATCTCAGGTATGTGACTCTGTGGTCGCAGGTAGAAGTGTAGGAAAGGTCGGCCCAGGGGCCTCCTCATCGGATGTCTGTGGTCTCACCCCTCTAGACCAAGGGCCACAACAGACACAGGCACTTCTGTCTGCAACACAAGAGATGGAGCTGCAAAGGCGAGACTACCATGTGGAGAGGCCATTGCTGAACCAGGAGCAACTAGAGGACCTGGGGCACTGGGGCCCGGTGCCCAAGACCTACCAGTGGCGAACTTGGTTTCGGTATTGATGAGGGTAGAGGTCTGGCAGGGATTCGGAGTTAGGGCCCAGACGGTCCCATCTGTAACACATTGCCTGTGCTCTTAGATGCTCCCGTGCTCGGGCCCACGCTCTTTTGCTCCAGCACATTCCAGTCTTGGGCTGGTTACCCCGCTATCCCGTGCGTGAATGGCTCCTGGGAGATCTATTATCGGGCCTGAGTGTCGCCATCATGCAGCTTCCGCAGGGTGAGCTACCTCCAATGGCCTCGACTGTAAACTCGGTGGTCTGTGAAACTGACAAACCAAGAGCCATGACCTCTGCTCTCGGAACTATGGCCCCTGAGCCCAGGGCTTGCATTCTCCTACCGTTTTGAGACCTTGTTCTCCAAGTCTGCATTGCTACCATTCTTCTTCCAGGCTTGGCCTATGCCCTCTTGGCGGGATTGCCTCCTATGTTTGGCCTGTACAGCTCTTTCTACCCGGTCTTCGTGTACTTCCTGTTTGGTACCTCTCGACACATCTCTGTGGGTAAGTGGAGTCAGGCCTACCTTGTCACAGAGTGTCTCTATCCCCTGTGGAGGGGAGGGGCAGGCTGGGTAGGGCAGAGCAGCGCGGGGAGAGGGCAGTGGAGGTGCTGGGCCACTGAGGATAGCCTATGGATCCCCCCTAGCAGTACTAGGAAACTGACCACGGGGCTTGGAGGTTTAGGAACTCTCAAAGCCCTGGCTTCAAGGCGAACAAGGCGAACGAGCCAGTCCATGGAGCCTGGAAGTTCCCACAGGCCTGTCCAGCCTGCCCACCCTTATCCCATTCTTGCTCTCAGAGAGCCTTTGTGTCACAGACCACTGGACACTGGTGAGGCAGGATGGGGAGATGAGGTTAGTATTACTGACTAGCCTTAAGAGCAGGTGAGCTCAAGGTTAACTTCTGACCTTGGCCATGCCTAGCCAGTACTACCTCCATCTGTACAGCTGGAGTCCAAGGGTATTTATTCAGAATGGGATGTCTGCTGGCCTCTCTCAATTAAGACCAGGGCTCCAGGGCAGGACAGCACCCTCCTGCCTCCAGACCTTCCCTGTCCTGCCCCTGCAGGGACCTTTGCTATAATGTCTGTGATGGTGGGCAGTGTGACAGACTCCCTGACTGAAGATGAGGCCTTCCTGCAAGGCTTGAACGCCACAGTTGATGACGCCCGTGTGCAGGTGGCCTACACGCTCAGTTTCCTGGTTGGCCTCTTCCAGGTAGGGAACAGCCATCCCCTTGGCGTCACTTACATCCCCCTCCACTCCCACCTTTCCTTAGCTGTGCCTATGACCTCAGCCTCCCCCCGCTGACTTTCCCTGGCCGCCCAACAGGTGGGGCTGGGCCTGGTTCACTTCGGCTTCGTGGTCACCTACCTGTCCGAGCCTCTGGTTCGCAGCTACACCACAGCAGCGTCTGTGCAAGTCCTCATCTCCCAGCTCAAGTATGTGTTTGGCATCAAACCAAGAAGTCACTCTGGGCCACTGTCCGTTATCTATGTGAGTGAGGGTGGGAGCAAGGGGGGGCCGGCAGGCAGTGCCCCGTGACCTCGAATGCTGGTCGTAACACCGTTTCTCCTCAGACAGTGCTGGAGGTCTGTGCACAGCTGCCGGAGACTGTGCCCGGCACCGTGATCACGGCGTTCGTGGCAGGAGTGGTGCTTGTGCTGGTGAAACTGTTGAATGAAAAGTTGCAGCGACATCTGCCCCTGCCCATACCTGGGGAACTGCTCACGGTTCGGGAGCCGGGGGATGGGGGACAGGGCAGACGGGCGAGTGAGGGTGGAGCTGGCCGGTCTACAGCCTCAGGGTGTTTGAGGGCCAGCTGGAGTGAGCATGGTCAGGGTTCTGAGGTGTTGGGGAGAGACTGCACGGAAAGCCGTATATTGGCTTCCCTGTTGGTGTAAGAAGTATACTGGCAGTGTGCCCACTTCTTCAAACAGTAAAGCTGATCTCTCACCCTACCTACAACTTCCCATTCCTCAGAAAAAGATTTTGTCCCCCCAAATGGTTTACCTTTCTCCCTGTGATACCTCCAGTACCTCCCTCCCCTGACCCTGTCCTGTCCCCACAGCTCATCGGGGCCACTGGCATCTCCTATGGTGTGAAACTGAATGAAACATTCCGGGTGGACATTGTGGGCAACATCACCACGGGGTAAGCTCTGGATCTGTCAGAGACGTCGGGCAGCTAGAGCCAGGACCGTGCTCTGACCTCACAGTTGTGTCCCCCAGGCTGATACCGCCAGTGGCACCCAAGATAGAGTTGTTCGCAACGCTTGTGGGGAATGCCTTTGCCATTGCTGTGGTCGGCTTCGCCATCGCCATCTCCCTCGGGAAGATCTTTGCCCTGAGGCATGGCTACCGCGTGGACAGTAATCAGGTCTGTGCCGTGGCTATGTAGGGCATGCAGGTGTATGTGGGCCCAGATGGTAGGAATGAGCTAGAGTTAAGGGACAGGCCTTGTAAATGAATGATGGTGGAGGAACCGGGTGTTGGGACAACAGCCAAATATTGGAGGCCGCTGATTCGGCACGGGGTTTGGGAGTGTGTCAGCCGAGGCATGCCGGGAGAGTGGCCTGGTATCCCTGGTGAAACTCCTCACGCCACACCTCCCCACAGGAGCTGGTGGCCCTCGGCCTCAGTAACCTCATTGGAGGTCTCTTCCAATGCTTCCCCGTGAGCTGCTCCATGTCTCGGACCCTGGTACAGGAGAGCACCGGGGGCAACACACAGGTGCTTGGGTGTGAGCCTGCCTGTGCGGGTCTGTGTTCGTCTGGATGCGAATGTCGTGTCTGCCCGGGGGGGGGGGACCCACCACTGCTGACCTTCACCCCCTGCTGACCCCCTACCCCGCAGGTGGCTGGAGCCGTGTCTTCCCTCTTCATCCTCCTCATCATCCTCAAACTTGGGGAACTCTTCCGGGACCTGCCTAAGGTGAGCCTTCTCCCCGCCCAGCCAGGCTTCGGGGCATGTCAGAGGCTCAGAGATGCAAGGCTGAGCTTTGGGGGATAAAAATCTGGAACTAGATAGAGGTCAAAGATTAGAACTTCTTTTAGTTTGTGTCTTTGTTTGTTTTTCGAGACAAGGTTCCTCTGTGTAGCCTTGGCTCTTCTGGAACTCACAGGGCTGAGTTCCAGAAACTGGCCTCAAACTCACAGGGATCTGCCTGCCTCTGCGTCCCAGAGTGCTGGGAGCTATAGGCGTGCACCACCGCGTCGTCGGGTTAGATTAGAACTTCCTAATCAGCTCCAAGGGGTTAAGGTTTGTGTGGGTGGTAGTTGGTTGTAGGCGGGGCTGGTCTGGATGGGCGGTGCCTGGGCGGTTGAAGCCTCTAGGAACCCTCAACAACCCTGGTGACATTCTCCCTGCCTCAGGCCGTCCTGGCAGCCGTTATTATTGTGAACCTAAAGGGCATGATGAAGCAGTTCTCTGACATCTGCTATCTTTGGAAGGCCAATCGAGTGGACCTGGTGAGAAGCTTAGGAGCCCAGGCCTGGGCTTGGGGCCTTTCACACCAGTGGACCCTTTGACCCCTGTCCTTTCACTATCAGCTAATCTGGCTGGTGACCTTTGTGGCCACAATTCTGCTGAACATGGACATTGGCCTGGCAGTTTCCATAGTCTTCTCCCTGCTGCTCGTGGTGGTCCGAATGCAGCTGTGAGTCAACCATTTTTGGTACTCCCAATTCCAGCTTGGTGAGGGTGTGAGTTTCACACTGGCTGTCCGCAGCTTTCCTTACATCTCTAGGGGCACCTCAGGTTCCTCATTCCCCGCTCATGGTCTTTCCTTTGCCTCCTCTTTTTTTTTTTTTTTTCCCTCTCCTCAGGCCCCATTACTCTATCCTGGGGCAGGTGCCAGATACGGATATTTATAGAGACGTGGCAGAATACTCAGGGGTGAGTGGCAGGGGCTAAGTGGAGGTGGGTGGGGCAGCTGAGACAAATGGGCCCTTTTTATTCCCTTTCACATGAGCCAGAACACTGGGAGGTGGACAGGGAAAGTGACTCAGTGGGTAACCTGCTATACAAATGTGAAGACCTGAGTTTGGGTCCCCAGCACCCACATAAGCTGCCAGGAATGGCAGTGGGCACGTTTGTAACCCCGATGCTCAGAAGGCAAGGACAGGAGGATTTCTGGAGCCCACTGGCCAGTGAGTCTAGCCAGATGGTAAGCTCCAGATACGGTAAGAGGCCCTGTCTCAAAGAGGAAGAGCCATAAAGAGGGTACCTAGTGTCACCTACTGACCTCTGCATGCAAGGCGCACAACTCTATACACGTGTGCACACACACATGCACACGTGCACACACACATGCACACGTGCACACACACACAGACACACACAAGGGGCTGAACGCACTTTGGCTTTGGTTCTTGGAATCTGAAGAGAGACGATTGGATCTGTGACCCTGTTCAGGGCATGATTTGATGGGATCAGTCTTGGAGATGGAAGCACAACCCTGGGTCAAAAGACCAGAGGAGCAGGGAGGTTTCCTGGTCTGCTCAGTGGTAATACAAAGTCCTCAGTTGCTAGTTTACATTCTCAAAGGCCTCGTGTCATGTTGTGGGAGTAAAGGTCTGAATAAAATAAGCTTTCACCTTCGCCCATAGCCTTGAAGGTATAAGTAGAATGAGGGCCCTGGGTGTGGGAGAAGATGTGAAGGGAGCCAGCTGCGTGTGGCTGGGAGGTGGCCTCATGTGGTACAGGCCCAAATGCCCAGGAAAGCTCCGGGCTGTGGCTGGGATGGGGCGAGAACTGGGGGAAAGTGTGTAGAATGGCAGCTTAGTGCGGTTCTCCTGCCTGCGTACAGAAGGCAGCATAGGACAGGGGTGGATGGCCCCAGAACAGAGCCAAACCGCGAGACCTGGAAGACGGGCGGGGAGGGGCAGGACCCACACGTGGGGAGCAAGGGTGATGTGGCTAGGCTTCGGCCCAGACTCCTGGAGGGGTATCAGCCACAGGCTGGGGGCGGGGGTAGCAGGCTCCCTAAGAGAGGAAAGCTGAGTGGAGAGGATAACAGTGGAAAGCCAGGAAGGCTCAGCCACCTTGGCTGCACCTCATCTCCAGGCCAAAGAGGTCCCAGGCGTGATGGTCTTCCGTTCCTCGGCCACCATGTACTTTGCCAACGCTGAGTTCTACAGTGACTCACTGAAAAAGAAGGTGAGGCTGGGGTGTCCCTGCTTGGTCTACGTGCGGGGTTCCAAATATCCTTTCCCCAGTGTAGCAACCTCCACCTCTGACCGTGTCTCTAGTGTGGTGTGGATGTTGATCGCCTCATCTCCAAGAAAAGGAAACGAATCAAAAAGCAGCAGATGAAGATGAAGCGAATGAAGAAAGCCAAGAAGTCCCAGAAACAGGTGGGGTTCTCTCTCAGCAGCATCCTCTTGGCCCAGCCTATTTGTGGACCTAACCCTGACCCCAGCCATTCCCTGATTGTTTGGCCTTTCTCCCACTCTGGTCCTTGTCCCATTTCCTCACCCCTGTCGTTTCTCCTCCCTGCTCTTTTCCCCTTCTCTCTCTCCCTCAGCACCCCAGGGACCCTGCTTCAGCGGCAGGAAGGGCAAGCTCTGGAGATGTTGTATTCCTCCTTTGTCAGTCGCAGTGAACCACAACAGATCTCGTTCATTGTCACAACTTCTCAGGCCTGCAGCCTAGGTCCTGATGTGTCTCCTTGCCTAAAGCCAAGGACAATCCCAGGTCTCCCTGGCATGGTTGTCATGTGGCACTTGGGATAGCTCTCTCATCATCCCTCTTTCCTTCCAGGCTGCCTCTTCCAACATCTCCTCAGTTTCTGTCAACATCAAGACCAGCTTCGAAGACATCAAAAGCAGTGACGTGGAGGGCTCTGAGGTCAAGGTGAGGCTAGAAGTGGGAGGAGGGGCCAGCCAAGAACTGCGGGGGTGTGGGTACATGTTGCGTGAGGAAAGCCGTGACCTGCAGGTTTGAAGGTCGCGCTCCCCTGGCTCTTGTCTATAGTCTCAGACTGAGCTAGCTGTTAGACAGGTAACAAGACTGCACAGTCTATGCTCATGGAGAGAGGGAAGGGCTTGGGAATGTTGGGCAAATCTAGGGGTTAAGAGGGATACCGAGTTCAACTAAAGGTCCAGATGGGCCCAGGTTTAAGGTGTGCGTGAATGAGTGTGAGCACTCATGGATGCCTGTGGCCATCTCGTCTGTACTTAGGCGCCTTCCACTCTACTCTGTTTGGCTTAAGCATGATCTCCCAGCACCCTCCCTTCTTGTGTCTTTATTAATCTTTGGTCCAGGAAGTAATAGAACAGTTTGTGCATGTTGGGTATGCTTTCCTGTGCCCTTACATGTCTCTCCTATCACATCATGTCCATGACTTTAAGTGTCTCATGCATGCCTCCATATATCTGCATATTTACATGCATGTATCAGCCTGACTCTGTGTGTCCCTGTATACTATGTGGCTGCCTTTGCTCTGTCATGGATGGCCCTTTAGCATATCTAGATCCCCTGAAGGAATTTTAATTTTAATGGCTGTTTTGGCAAGAGATCACATCTGAAGACCTTCTAGGTCCATGTGATCTGGCTAGAATACAAACATGCCCTTAATCCAGAAGACACAGACAAGCAGATCTAAATTCAAGGCCAGCCTGGTATGGAACAAGTTTCAGGTAAAGAAAAGCTTAGGTCCAGATGTGGTAGCACATGCCTTTTATTTTATTTTTTTAATTTATTTCTTTTTAGGTACATTTGGTGTTTGGCATACATATATGTCTGTGTGAGGGCTTTGGATTGACTGGAATTTGAGTTACAGACCAGACAGTTGTGAACTGCCATATGGGTGCTAGGAATTGAACCAGGGTCCTCTAGAAGAGCAGCCAATGTTCTTAACCACTGAGCCATCTCTCCAATGGAACATGCTTATAATCCCAAACAATGAAAGTAAAGTTAATTTGTAGAAGGAAGCACCCATGTTTGAAAGTGATGTCTAACTGAGTGGCAGAAAAAGTGACTAATCAAAGACAGATTTGATGGAATAGGATATGCCCAACTCTCACTAGAAGAGAGAGGAAAGGGAGGCTACTTAAGGAGCAATGCAGAGAAAGGAGGCAGTTTTATTGGGACAGTAATAGAGAGACAGGTTGCAGAGAGAGAACTTAGGTGAAGACATAACAAGCCAGAGAAGGAGGAGTCGGGAGATTAGAGTAGATTCCAGGAGTTAGTTTGAGCCCAAGTAGGGCAATTCAGAGGCCGAGAGAAAAGCCAGATTGAATAAATCAGCTGGGAGAGGAATTTGGGCCATCACAGCTGAGTTGAAGCAGCCCGCCCAGAGCTCAGTAAGAACAAGAAAGTGTGAGCTTATTCAGCAGTAAGTCTCAGAGGCTGGAAACATTCTAGGCCTCGGTTAGATTGTATGGAGGCCAGAAGCTTCCAGGACCAGGCCTAGGTTAGCAGACAGAGGGAATAATCCTCCAAGACAACAACTGAAACAGGCCAATACGAGTTTCTTCTCCACAGGTGCACCAAGGGGAGGCGCTGCAGGATGTAGTCGCCAACAATCAAGAAGACGACAAGGCCGCAACCGTGATTACACTGAAGTCCCTGGGCCTGCCCCAGCCAGGCTTCCACAGCCTCGTCCTAGACCTGAGCCCCCTCTCCTTTGTGGACACTGTGTGCATTAAGAACCTGAAGAACGTAAGGGGCTGTGGACAGGCTAGGACCCCTCCAGCCTTCACGCTGACCCCATTGCTTGCCATGTACCTTCTGCTCTCTGCGTTTCCCCACTGCTGCCCCCCTGAGGCAAGCCCTCTTTGTTGCTGCAGATTTTCCGTGACTTCCGGGAGATCGAAGTGGAGGTGTTCATCGCAGCCTGTTACAGTGCGTTGACCCGGGACGGCAGTAACGATCCAGGCAGAGGGTGGGAGTCTTCCGGTCAAGGGGCTTGTCAGACAGCATAAAGGGAGACAGGAGTCAAGAGTAGGGCCAGGGAGATGGCTCAGTGGGTAAGAAGGCTTGCTGCCCACATGTGAGGACCTGAGTTCAAATCCCCAGCTCCCACATAAAATAAGCCAGACTGATTATGCATGCTGTTGGGTGCAGAGTTCCCAGGAGGTAGTTGGTCAGCCAGCGTAGCCAAAATAGAGCTTCAGGTTTAGTCAGAAACTGTCTCAAGAGAATAAGGTTGAGAGTGATAAGAACAGAACATCTGATGTCCTGCTGTGTCTTCTGGGTGCAAGCAATATACACACATACAGGAGCAACCGGGTTTCTAGTAAGTAGCCACAGGGGTCAAAGAATTCTAGGGGTGCGTAGGGACTAAGAGTCCTGGTGGTTCTGAGTGTCAGCACCTGCTCCTTGCCCACAGGTCCTGTGGTCACCCAGCTTGAGGCTGGAAATTTCTTTGATGACTCTATCACTAAGCAGCATCTCTTTGCCTCTGTCCACGACGCTGTGACCTTTGCCCTCCACCACCGGAAGTCTGGCTCTAACAGCCCTGTTTTGGTAAGCTGCCTCTGGACCACTGAGCAGTTTTTGTTAATCTGTTGCTTATCCCCACCCTGACCCCAACTCCAGGAAGCCCGGGCTATTGCCCAGGGCTCTGGCCACATTAAACCTATTGCTCTTCCCCTCCTGCCTGGAAGAAAGTCGTTTGTGGGCAGGAGCAGGGATTCATTTATGTCCCTTGGAAACTAACAGGAACCTTCTCTCCTCAGGCCACCAAACTCTGACTTTGCTGCAAGAGACTGCCTACCTCTGGAGGCCGTGACAGGTCACCCTCATGAAACCCCTGCCTCTGGGCCACCTCCAGGTGCCACCTAGGACTCCAATTTGTGTACATGCACATTCAACTCATGGATGGATGCCCTGGGATTCCAAGTTCAGTGCTACAGGCCTGGGGCAGGGTATTAAAGTCAGGCTGGCCTTGGCTGGGTGCTGGAAGGGAGGTGATGAGTTTACAACTTTGGGAATAAATGTGTTTGTCCAATTTCAGGCTCTGCTGTGGCATGGTTGGGCATGGTAGGGGTGTCAGGTGGTCCTCAGCTCAGACTCCCAATCCGTCTTATAAACTCTAAGATAGATAGAACTGGGGTGTAGGATTTGGGGAGGTCAGGGACAGGAAGAGGAGCAGAGGTAAAGCCTACGCCAGGTTAGGATTTTACAAGCTCAAGGTTCTCTTCAGTTTCACACAGACAGCCCTTTAGCTCTAGCTGGAAAAATAAATGGAATCAAAAGGGTAGCGGAAGACTCAGAGATAGCCTGATCAAGAGGCAAGGCAGAGTTGGTGTTTCTGAGGGATATAGCATGAACCCCTGAAGATCCCCAGCTAAAGATCAGGGCCATTCCACGGGGTCTGCTGCTGGATTTAAAATTCACTGTTACAAATTGCCTGCTCTCAGTATTAGAGAGTGGGGATTGGCAGAACACCGTCAGCCAGGACATGGCTGGTTTCTGTCATGAGACATCAACAGAGCACATGTTGGTCCTGTGGGCCACTGATGCCGTGATGGGAGGGATAGGGCCGTGGGCTCCTGAGCAGTAAAAGCAATGGCAGTTGTTGCTTGGTGAGTAACACGTGGAAATGGCTAGAACAATGCAATATTCATATCACCTGCCTAGAACACGAGAATTTCGCTATTCATCAGGCCATGCTGCAGGCACCAGGCCCAGTCCTAGACACTGGGCAAGTTCCCAACAGTAGACAGAGGCTCCCTGCCCTCCAAGTCACCCAGGCACCCTTGCCTGGCCCTATTTTATCATGGCCTGTACCCATACCTGGCACCGAAGTGTTTACATGCCTCCCTTGCTCTCGCCAAAACCTCAGCCTAGGAAGGCAGAGCTTTTTGTTGGTTCTGTCACGCTCCATTCTGGCACTGGGTTGGAGTGGTTGGTAAATATTGTTTGAATGAAGACTTGGAGGCAGAGGCAGACTTCAAACAAAACCTTGTCAGGCTGGCATTGGATAGGTGCTAGGAGGAAGCTGGTGTGTTTTTATAGTCTGAGAATAAGGATGATTGTGTAGGTGGCCAGAAACGCTCTAAAGAAAATGACGTAGGGTCACTCATCTACTAGAAAGAGCAGCCTGTATCACCAAGGCAGTCATGGGAAGGGTGACTGTACACAAAGCTCTCTCTAACCTTGAGAAGGTGGCTTTCTAGAAGGGAAGCCACGCTTCCAGAACAAGGAAGGGTGCTGAGGAAGGCCTGGGTGAGGCAGGGGCAGCAGCCAGCAGGAACCTTCAAGGAAGCCACACTTTCGAGTGCTTGCTGAGCACAGTACTGAATGGAGCAGAGCAGGCTGTGGGAGGCTGCCCTGAGCTGTTTTACCAGCTTGGCAGTTGCTAGCCCCGTGGAGAACATTGACCTTAAAGGCCATGGGGCACTCAGATTAGGATGGAATGACGCTTGAGTTGGAGTCAAGCATGTTGTTTGCAAGTCAAGTCCCTTCAGACCTAGTCCTCCCGAGAGAATGCGACCCAGTCCCTAGGCCTGCAATATTTCAATCAGACCCCACATCCCATCGTCTGGCCAAGCTGTATTTTGAAAGGCTGTGGGCCTAGCTGGAACCTGGTGCCTCAGAGCTGGGCCTAGTCTTGGGGGAGGGGTGTTTGCCGGTTGCCAAGGTACCCGGGTTCCGACCTCTCGCAGTGGCCACAGCCATGCTGTACTCACTGTTCTTAGTGCCATCATTGTTTCTGCTGGGAATGCCTGTCCCCAGCCGTGCCTGGTCACGGCCCCTCTGGTACCAAGTAGGGCTGGACTTGCAGCCCTGGGGCTGCCAGCCAAATAGCCTGGATGGCTGCACCTCCACTCTGGGCTGCCCTGGCTACTGGATGGCCCTGGGAGGAAATCGCATCTACCCCGTGGCTGGGATTACCATCACTACCACCATGATGTTGGTCGTCAGCCGTGTGCTGATGCACCGGTGGCGGTCTCAGGACCCAAAGGGTCAGGTGAGCACAGCCCTGTCCTGTCCCCTACCGTTCCTGCTTCTGCTCGCACCCCATGCCCCCACTCAGCCTCCCTCCCGCCAGCCTGGCTTACGGCCCTGTGGGCCTCCTGCCTGACCTTGTCCTCACTCCTGTGTCCTACTCTTGCATCTCCATGGAACCTATGTCTACAACCAATCCATCCCTATCCATTTCTCAGGGTCAGTACTCTGACCCAATGGACCCCATTTCATACTCCCATTCTTCCTTCAAGCCTCCACGGACCCCAGGACCACCTAGCCTCTGGCAGATCCACATTACCCCGTCTCCCCACCCTCTCTCGTACTACCCCGACTCTCTTCCCTCTAGCTCCATGGCTGCACCCCCTGGCCTCCTCCACTCTCATGCTGGTCCTTACCTCAGCTCCCACAGGTGACCTCTGGCTCCTGCAGACACTGGAAACGGCAGGCTGCTGTCTCAGACCGCACCCTGGTCCTCAGGGTCCTCCATATGCTGGATGCCATCCTGCTCCACATTGAGAGCCACCTGCAACGGCTGGCTTCCCAGCAACTCCAAATAAAAGGGGCTCCCGCCCAGTCTGGGTGATCCCGTACATGCTTCTCTTCTGCTGTGTGTCTGTGGGACTGTCTAGGCCCTGTGGTCTCTCTCCACTGTTGGAGACAGCAGGGCAACTGGGCGGTGGTCCCCGGCATCACTGTCCCCGCACTGGGGCAGCACCCACTCCTTTGTTTCCAGCCATGCCCTTGTCTCACCTCAGGGAGGTGGGTGGGCTCACTCAGGACTTAAGACCCACCACCAGAAAGCACCTGGCTTGGGTTCCTTCTCTAGCTTTGAGTATCTCTCCCTGAGGGGGTCACTGCTCTGGGTCCCCAGTAGTTGGGACTCCTTAAGATCCTTCCTTGACTCCTATCCAGCTTCCAGACTCTAACTCCATCCTCACTCCCAGCTCATGCCCTTAGAGCCCTGAGCTCAGGCCGCTCAGGTATCCCTAGCTGCCTTTATTTGTGTGGCAACTTCAGACATTCTCTGGTGCCAGAGTGACTCCAAGGTCCCTGTCAGAAGAGTGAGAGTTGAACTACCTCAAAGGACCCTCATTCTTTTCCTCCCTTTCTCTACCGTGGATGATCCAGGTGGCGTGGGTCCCGGGGACTAGGCAGGTTTAGGGTACTGTGTTTTAGAAAAGGAAATTCCAAT